>JAFLHD010017754.1:345233-377213 GCA_018856295.1 Blastosporella zonata
GTTTCCACCATGATCCTCTCTACTTCCCTTGTCCACCGTATCCCCCCCATTGTCCGCCCAGCCTCATCCCATGCTGCACCCCGTGGTTTGGCTGCCATTCTTCAGAAGAACCCCGACGACGTCGTCATCACCTTTGCAAAGCGCACCCCAGTCGGCAGGGCCAAGAAGGGCCAGTTCAGGGATGCCCCAGTTGATGAAATCCTTCATGCTCTCTTCAAGGCGAGCCACATCTCCATCACCCGCTGCACATCCTAATTCTCCATCACAGGCCACTCTGGAAAAGACGAAGCTCGACCCTTCCAAGATAGACGATATCTGTGTCGGTGAGATACACTCTGACCCTTCCATATACGACGCCTTCTAAAACTGTTTTCAAGGCACTTGTCATCCACCTTCCCCGCTCTATGTGTCGCGTGCTGCCGCCTTGGCCGCCGGAATCCCCCACGACGTCCCTATCTCAACTGTAAACCGACTGTGTTCTTCGGGCTTGATGGCCATTCGCAGTATCGCTCATTCCATCCAAGCAGGCGAGACCTCTCTTGGTCTTGCCGTCGGTGTCGAAAGTATGAGTCTCAAGTACGTATGTCCCACACTAGACCTTAGTCTTTCACTTATGAAAACCAATTAGTCCTCGCCCAACACCAGAGGTCTGTGAAACAGTAGACAAGTCAACTGAGGCACACGACTGCATTCAGGTACTTGTGAAATCAACGTTACATCCTCGTTTGTCTCACATCTGTAGCCCATGGGTTGGACATCGGAAATGGTCGCAGAGACATACAAGGTCTCCCGTCAAATTCAGGACAAGTACGCGTTAATTTCCCATGAGCGGGCAAACAAGGTATTGCACCCCTCCATTCCGCTTTAGCCCGATACTCATGTGAAATAGGCCCTTGCTGCAGGAACCTTCCAAAATGAGATTATTCCCGTCGAAATTAAAGGTACTCTCCATTCCAAGGATGACACCATCCGGCCAAACGTTAGCGCGGAGTCACTTGCCTCGCTCAAGCCAGTCTTCCCCACCTGGGGTGAGGCTTCCACCACTGCAGGCAATGCTAGTGGTGTTGGTGATGGTGCCGCTATTTGCATTCTCACTACAAGGGAGCGCGCACAAAGGGAAGGACTGTCTATCGTCGGTAAATGGGTTGGTAGCGCGATTGTCGGTGGGTACTTGTCTCGATGTCGATATGATTGTGAAGAATTGACTTGCTTAACCAGGTGTTGAGCCTAAATATATGGGTATTTCCCCCGTATACGCCGTGCCTAAAGTACTTTCGCAGCTTGGCTTGACGAAGGAAGACATTGACGTGTATGAGGTACCTATCAGGTTTTAACTTGCGTGCTGAAGCTTACCTACCCTCGAATTAGATCAACGAAGCCTTTGCGTCACAATTTGCTCACTGCGTCGAGGAGTTGAAAATTCCCATTGAGAAGATTAACCCAAAGTATGTCTATTCTCACTTGAGTTGCTTGTCAATCAACCAACGGTACAACAACAGTGGCGGGTCCATTGCTATATCCCATCCCCTCGGAATGAGTATGCGCTCGATACTTTTTTCCTCCATGTGAATTGTGCTAATGTTCCTCCTAGCTGGCGTCCGCCAAGTCGTGACTGGTCTTGCAGAACTTCAACGAAGCGGCGGGAACCTCCTCTGCACGAGCATGTGTGTTGGTAGCGGCATGGGTGCAGCTGCAGTTTTCGTCAACGAAGCTCGGTAATGGAAGATCAGCTAGGTTACGCCATAAGCAAGTAATAAAAGATATTAATATTTGAACGGTAACTACAATAGGTTACGCCCTGCGCCACAATCAAATAAATACATTGAGAATAAGAACATGTTATGGGACCTACTTTGAAAGAGGGATTCGTGTCGTTCTGTGAATTACAAAAGAGCGAAGAGCAAGAAGAGGCATCTCTTCAGGTCATTCATGTCGGCAATCCCTTTGCTCGTGAAACAGGTTAACTTAGGAGGCGCCAAATATGATCGAATATACAACATTGGTCATTTAAAAAGGCAGAAGAGACCAAGGAAGGAAAGGAAGGTTCACGTAGGTTACGCCACAAACAAAATGTATTGAGCGTAGGACTGTAAATTACTGAATACTTCGTGACCTAGGAGGTATTGTGGTCAGTTTGCGAATAAATAAAAAGTAAAAGACGAAAGGAAAAGAAGCATCTCAGCAAGTCATTCATGTCAGTGATTCACGCGAGATAAATCCCGTTACTCGTGAAGCAGGTCTACTAAGAGGTGCCAAAGGTTGTAGAAAACAACACTCGTCATTGAAAGGGGGGAAAGAGACAAACAAGGAAAGAAAGACTCACGATATGCAACGACGACTACGACGTATCAGATGAGTTTGCGGAGTTTATATAGGGATGCAGCTCGGCAAACGGCGGTGGTACTGTGTATTTCTTCAGCCACCGATGACACGTGACTCTTTGAAGCCAAAGTCAAGGGTCAAGGTCGTCGCCGTCGCCGTTGCAAAAAAAGCCAGTCTCCCTCCCTCAAGATGTCCGCCCAAATCTCCAAAAAGCGCAAGTTTGTTGCCGACGGTGTCTTCCGCGCTGAGCTTAACGAGTTCTTCACTCGTGAACTCGCTGAGGAGGGTTATTCTGGATGCGACGTTCGCGTCACTCATGCCCGCACTGAGGTCACATTTATTCATTCGTAACACACACATCGAGCTCAACTCTTCCATCTAGATCATCATTCGTGCCACCCACACTCAGGAAGTCCTCGGCGAGAAGGGCCGTCGCATCCGTGAACTCACTGCGCTCGTCCAGAAGCGCTTCAAGTTCCCCGAAAACTCTCTCGAGCTTTACGCCGAGAAGGTCCAATACCGTGGTCTCTCGGCTATCGCTCAATGCGAGAGCTTGAGGTACAAGCTCCTCGGTGGTCTCGCTGTTCGCCGGTACGTTCGAGCCTTATCTCGATCTTGTCGAAATCAGCCATACTGATCCCATCTTGTTTTCTAGTGCTTGCTACGGTGTCCTGCGTTTCGTCATGGAGTCTGGTGCTAAGGGTTGCGAAGTTGTCGTCTCTGGCAAGCTCCGTGCTGCCCGTGCAAAGTCCATGAAGTTCACCGACGGTTTCATGCTGCACTCCGGTCAGCCCGCCCGCGACTTTGTCGACTACGCTGTCCGCCACGTTCTCCTCAAGCAAGGTGTCCTTGGAATCAAGGTCAAAATGTGCGATAAAAATCAATTGTTGTCTTCCACCTGTTTCTGATATCATTCTCATAGTATGAAGGGATCTGATCCCGAAGGCCAGACCGGCCCTCGTCAACCCCTTCCCGACTCCGTGCAGATCATCGAACCTCCAGTCGACAAGATCGTCTCGGAACCATCATCTGAGCAAAGGGAACCCGTCGCCCCCGCGCAGGTTGAGGAGAGCCATGCCCCTGCTGAGAGCTATCAGCCGTCTACTGAGGTATACTCTGAACAACCTGTCTTCTGATCTCTTTCCTAGTCGTTATAAGATCAATCCATCCTTGTACATCTATTTTGTGATATCCGCAACTAGGCGTCTATTGGGGCATACGATAATAAAGTGTGATTACACTTTGTGAGTAACACTACTTCCTGCCAACCCTCCTTGAGGCATTGCAACCACTAACATCTTGGAATTGAGTCTGACCTGAAGAGTGGTGAGGGTCTGTGAAGGGTCTGAAGCCACAAGCTCCCCAGAACGGATCTTGTAAATGATAGCACTATTTCCATTTGCCGAGATCGTGATGGGTTTACCACCTTGGGACTTGAAGGTGGTCGATCCACCCGCAGCGTCCCAAAAGACTACCATGACCGACTGATGAACTTCGTCGTATATCGCAGATATGTGTGCATTGTTTTGTACTGTCTGAAGGCGGAGTTTCTGGCTCTTCTTTGTAAATGCATCGAGATTAGTGCCAGGGAAAGCAGTATATGCAACTGGGGATGAGAGGGCGGTGTGGTTGATCCAAGCAGCGAATAGGTCAACGGTCGCAGGAGGTTGGGTTGAGATTCCTATTGTCGACCAGTTGCCACTCTTCTGGCCCACCTGCACCACCAGATTCGTCGCGTTGGTTAGGGGTACAACATAGCCCACGTCTCCATGCCATAGAGTTTGTACATGGGTCCCAGCAATGGTGGTCTCGTCTACCACGACATCTGTTGTATGGAGACGCTGGTCAAGGACAGAGTAGACAGGAGCGGTTGTGGTCGATGAAATGTTTGTAACCATGACATGTTGCACGTCGTCGTCCAGGAAGAACCAAACTTTCTGCCAGTGAAGAGATTTTGTGAACGGGTTTGTGTACCTCATCACGGCAAGCCCATTTTTCCCGTCGGAGACGCCCCCTACGAAACTCTCGATTCCCGTAAACTGAGTTTTGGCGCAGCTCAAAGTCGTTGCCCCATAATCGACAGTCGTCCCTGGAATAAGGTACCAGTCCCAGGCAACTGAAATATCTTCGTATTCATCACCGCGGAGGTAAGTGTACACCGTCCCATCAGCAAGATGGAACCCAAATGGCTTGATGTGTCAGTTCAATGCGGCGTTCAGAACTCAACATGGATTTCACATACGTTTTGAGAATTGGTGCATTCCGTGTTCAGAGTTCTCGTCGAGAACATTTTGAGGGTGGTCACATAGTTATAGCCACGGTGAACCTGGCATTGAGATGAGGCCATGGTGTGTATCTATCTGACGTCCATTTTTCTTACCATGTAGTCATTCGTAAAGAACATGAGGTTCCCTTCGAGATCCCCTGCATTGGCATTCTCGAAACTGTCGGATAGACTTGCGGCGAAGTTGACCAGAGGGTCTGAGGACCATTGTTCTCCAAGTGCAAGGACCTGAGTCAGATTTATATTGATACTTCCGGTGGCTCTGTGGATGCGTTGTATGTGTAGAGACAATCACCAATTACAACATCACTCACTGACTATCGATGACGGGGAAACTGATGAACCTCCCTAACACCGACTATGTAGTAGAGATCTCGTTAACAAGTATTAGGAGGGAAAAGAGAGCACCACATACAAAATCCCAGTGAAGAGTTCCAGACAATGAGTTTCCATATATCATCCATCTATCGCCGTTGAATAAGGTTTCGAACGCGGCTCGCGAGGTAGAATTCGCAGCGAACTGAGTGCCCCCAGCCTCTATCTCCACGGCGAGTATATCGTTGGTACTATGTTTCCATTATTAGTAGAGGCGGTTACCGAGACCGTGTGATGGCGCACTAGTCCTTGCCTGCAGAAGATGTGAAGCCTGTAGTCGATTTACTGAGAAGGCTACTCACCATAATTCCCGTTGTATAGAATCCCACCGTGTTGACCTAATCAAACCCCCCATGTTATAAAACAAAAGATATGAAAAACAAACATTTACCAAAAGCTCCATCGGGACGTATTCCATCGGCCTTGACACCGTTTTCAACGAGGAGTTCCAAATGTATCCTTCGATATGCATCCGCAAGTATTGTGGTGTTGACAGTTAATAAAGCCAAGTCGATGGCAATGCTGGCAACGTCAAGAGTATTTGCACCAGTCAAGAAACCAACACCGTTGATATTGGTATCAAAGGTGTTATACGAGCGCTGCGTCATGCTTGCGCAATCAACAAGTTGTGCCGGCGCTAAAGTGTCGCCCATTAAAAGGCAGCTTTGCCCCACAAGATCTGGGATCAGAATTATCTGCGGAACCGTTTAGGAAACTCATTCATAAGACGGTAGTTCTACTCACGTTAGAGAACCAATTTGTATTCCTATGACGTGAATTAGGATTTTCAGGCGCTTCTCTAGTGATGTATTTAACCCACCACAAAGAGTTGTCGGCATTTGTGCACGGGCAGGACGCGGTTCCCCCCGATGCAAGGCAGGCCAGGTTTGTGAAGTCTCGTGAAAACCAGTAATTCATTGCGAGCGAGATAGCGTCCCTTAATACACTGTCCTTGACGTATTGGTCTGCACCATCAAGGCCACCATGCCAAGCCGCCGCCATTACGACTGGAGATGGGGCACATGGGTGAGGATTTACGTATTAAGAATTTGCGAAGACTGACGAATGCGCTGCCAGTGCTCCTGAGCTGGCCAATTTGCACGTCGAGCGGCACAGCCAGTTGTGTAGTCGACTTCGCTGTCAGGCCACTTCCCATCGGTCCCCAGCGAGGACAACCTGAAGTCAATAAAACCGGCGACGATCAGTGGACAACAGACTCGCACTGAACTGTAGAATACAAACCATTCAGAAATACTCCCAGCCCGGCCAGAAAGTGCGCCAACAATGGAGCTCAAGCGTCGCGCATGTATAGTATCGATGTCTTGCTGAGCAGCGGAGCTTGTTACCTCTGGCAAAGCAGTTGAAGTTGTGGTGGCCGAGTCCCAAACGGTTGAATTATACGTTGCCGATGATGTACTAGATGGGGTTTCCACAGATGTTAGGGCGGTAAAAGGTTGAGATGAGTAGGAGGACGACTGAGATATCGAAGACGTAGTGGTATTATTGGATGATCCCGGCGACGTCAGGACAGTCGCTGTGATAGTTTTATTAACGGCTGCGCAAGTGGAATTCGGAAAATACGAGAGTGTGCAAAGGATGAGGGTGCCAAAGGATAGGTGCTTAAGTTTGCACTTCATAACGAGATATACTAGCTGTAGGATCTCCCGGTCTTCTTTATACCTTCTCGTACGCGCATATTGCGGCTTGTATACATACGTGTGACCGTTGCTCCAGATCCTCTGACGGGAGAGCGCATGCTACCAGGATGTGTCGGGCCGTATCAATCCATTAGTGGTGATGACAGCGTGATCCGCTTGACTTGGACCATGTGGTTTAAGGTTAGAGAAGCAGTGACTTGAAAGATGGAATCAAGAATTTGTTCTTTATTGATGGCATGATGAGTTACAACTTACGACATATGTAACTAGAAAGCTATCGGCACAACTTAGAAGCCGTGACTATGGCACTCGAGCTGCAGGTTGCTATTGAAGCTTTATAAACATTTTCCAAACAAAACTTAAGGAGTAACAACTGTAGCATATAGTGGTTGTCTAGAAGGGACTAAAATGAAATACATCCGCATATTGAGGAAGGGAATGCCAAGAAAATACTTGGAAAGTCTATCCGTTACCGATAACCGGCGTTCAAACCAACGACTGCGTAACGCTGCTTCCAGCAACCCCCCCAGTCGGCAGGTTTACCGTCAAAACACTGAACCTTGACGTGTTAGGCCAGGTAGAAGGAATGGACCCTGTTCCGAGGGTAAAATTAAGAGTGAGGACGGTGAGGGTTTGAGTAGGGTCCGAAACTGTCACGAGCCATGTATCGGTGCGGACGATAACAGCAGCATTTCCCGTTGATGTGATAGTGACAGGGGCGTCTCCAGTCGTCGACGGAATTGCGACTGACCCTCCAGCATTAACCCAGTATACCAACATTGCTGTGTTGTGAGTGACATCCAACAATGCAGAAATGCTCCCATCGTTGCGAATTGACCGGATTCCAGACGCCTGAGATTTCTGTTGGAAAGAATCGAGCGTGGTCCCTGGATATATTGCGTATGACATGGAAGATGTGGGATCAGTGTGATTAAGCCATGCTGCGAACATGTCGACAGTGGCGGGTGGGTCTGGGGAGGTTCCGATTGTTTGCCAAGACCCGGTGCGATTTCCAAGTTGCAGTGACAGCGAGGTACTGGGATTTGACGCATTGAATGCGTAGCCAACACCGCCATGCCACAATGAAATAGCTGAAGTGAAATTTCCGCTTGAAGCAGCAATGCCATTGACGAACACGTTTCCAGAACGTCTACGTTGGTCCAAAACGGAGAAAACAGGAGCAGAGGTTGTCGAAGTCAATTTTGCCACCATGACAAACTGCACGTCGTCATCAAGGAAAAACCATGTTTTGCGCCAGTTAAGGGTTTTTGTGGTAGGAGTCTCATACCGCATGGCAGCTACACCAACGGAACCATCAGATGCACCTCCAACAAGCGGCTGAGTACCCGTCTTGCGAGCAGTGTCGCACGTTAAAGCCGTGGCATTGTAATCCACAGTGATGCCAGGAATTAGATTCCAATCCCACGCGGCGAAAATGTCTTCGTATTCGTTCCCTTGAAGGTACGTATAAAGGGTGCCGTCCGCAAGATGAAATCCAAACGGATTCTGGGAGTTTGTGCATTCTGTGTTCTGGGTTCGATTGGAATACATTCTCAAGGTGGTGACATATCCATTGCCACGTTGTACCTAGTAGGAGGGTTCAATGTTTAGATTTCTGGTAGATATGATTCCATTCACCATATAATCATTGGCATAGAACATGCGATTTCCTTCTAGAGCACCAGCATTTGCATCCGTAGTATTCAGCGCTAAGTTGGTGTATATTTGAGATATCGTCGGCGAATTCCATTGTTGGCCCAGAACCTGAATTTGTGTAAGATTTATCTTCAAGTTGGCAGTCGCCCTGTGAAAAAGGTGAGCGAGTTCTTCCATAGGAATCGTCAGGTTTAAACGCACTGGTTGAGGGAAACTGGGAGGCTGATGATACGGCCCAAGACAGACTGAAAATACCAATAAGCAATAAATCAGGAAAATCCGAAGCGAACTGATACTGACAAAATCCCAATGCAAAACCCCGGTAAAAACATTGCGGAAAATCATCCACTGATCTGCGCTAAGTAGTGTTGTGAAGGCAGCTTTTGAAACGGTTGTGGCCTGATATTCTGTTCCGCCAGCTGCCAGTTCTAAAGCCAAAATATCATTGACGCTACAAAAAATGGAAATAAATAAAGGTAATGGATATGCATATAAGCGACATACTAGTCCTTGCCTGAAATTAACCTAAATATTAGTGTGAGCGTTAATTTGCCCTAGTACTCACCGTAATTTCCATTGTAAAGGATACCGGTATGTTGTCCTAAAATACGATTAAAACCCCTAATCTTGTTAATTTTGAGAGCTTACCAAAGGATCCATCCGCCCTTATTCCGTCCACTTTTAGTCCATTCTTAATGCCTAGTTCGGCATTAACCTTTGCATATGCGTCTGACACCAAAGTAGCGTTCAAAGTCGACAACCCTAGATCGATGCCGATGCTTGCAATATCCAGAGTATTAGCGCCGGTTATAGCACTGACTCCGTTGATACCAGTCTGGAACGTGGCGTATGCTCTTCCGGTCATGAGCGCACAGCTAGACTGTTCTGATACAGTGAGGTTGTTCCCAAGTAACAAGCAGACTTGTCCAACCCACGCAGGGATCAGTATAACCTGGGACGACTCTCAATAAAAACGGACAAGAATATGAAGGAGTATGGGTGGCTCACGTTAGAGGACCAATTCTGGTTCCAAAAACCAGGTGTCGAGCAGGGACACGCTGCAGTTCCTCCAGAATCTATGCAGGCTGGAATGGTAAAGTCCTGCGAAAACCAAAATTCCATGGCACTTGAGATTGCGGCCCTGAGTTGAGCATCCCCAGCATACTGGTCCGCATTCCTTAGCCCGCCATGCCATGCGGCCGCGAAAGTGTCTGAGGGTGATGGTGATGATTAATTCAGGAAGCTCGAGGGACTGCGTACTGATACGACTCCAGTGGCTTTGAGCTGGCCAGCTCGCTTGTTGAGCGTCGCAGCCTGTGGCATAATTGATCTCAGAATCTGGCCATTTCCCGCTGGAGTCTAGGGTCGAGAGCCTGAGGTTGTAACGTCCACTTCGTGAGTAATAGCATTATGCGGGTGGAGGGGAACTATGTACCAGGTTGGGATTGACGTTGCCCCAGTAGTCCCATAAATGATGCCATCGATCCTGTTGCTCCCAACTGTGTCGATATCACTGCCAGAAACCGTGGTGAGGGAGAGGAAAGCAAAAAGGGCCCTGATGCAAATCGCGAACTTCATCTCAAGGACGACAATGGGATGTATAGTGTTTTTGGGCATTTATACTGCTACACTTCATCTCGCGTGACTCAAGCGCGACCAGAGCATGAGAGGCACCACACGGATGTCAAGGAGTCACTGCGTCCAAAGTATGGCACCCTCACCTGGACAGAGTACATCGGAGAATTAATAGCACGTCCACGTGAAGCAGCAGCTTTAACAAACAGCCGATGGTGCGTGGATTCTCAGTGAAAGTCGGGAATGCCACGTAGGATGACTCCTGTCCGTGCTCGATGGAGAACATGCCGGAATTTGGTCGGAGGTTCACACTATCGCTGACTCGAAGCAAGGCAAAGGAATACGGTATTCTATTGGCCGATTCGTGGTGAGAGTTACATGGATCAAGAAGTCGCGTAGACTAACCGAAGTTAGCGGCTGAGAGTTGAAAGATGTTCGGAGAAACCAAGTGGTATCTCTGGGATTCGCGGCGAGTCACACAACCCATTCTTCCATATGAGCTTCACACTTCCTCGTAAAATCTGATCTGACGCGAAAGGTTACATGAATACAGTTGTGGCAGATATCGATCCATGCAAGGTGCTAGATCGCCAGAATTACGGTAATCAGATGATCATTTGGAGGGTACGTTGAGTTTGGCCAGGGAGACAATAACTGGCATGGCATAAAACGCGAATGCGACCCAGGCCACTGATCCAACGTTACTTCAATGTAACCAATACAAATACATTCAGAGGTCTCACTTGTAAAGGCATTCCCTATAGTTGCAGTAAGATTTGGCCCTTGCTCCCTTTGAAGGGCAATTGTGATGTTGAAATCTTGAACAGCCTTCCCGAACCACATACGGACAACAAGGAATGCAGTGAGACCTTAGTTTGTTTCGAGTCAGAATGTCAGAACGTTGGGAGAGGTTACGCAACCGATGATAAAGCCGATGAAACCAACCCAGGCAGATACGCGTTGTATTAACGGCTTCTGGAATGCGGTTCCGAATTTTCCCATTTTGTGACTGAAGGAGATTAAAGTGAAAGTAATGAAGAAGGAGACCGAGAATGCCAAGGAGATGGCGATGAAGGTAGGAGTAGAAGCACTCGGGGAAGACAAGAGGACGCTAGGGGCACTGCTGGGGAGTACAGATAACTCTGCATGACTGAGTCAGAGAAAGATGATATTTATGAGGCATAACAAGTCACAAACCGTATGCTGGCGTCAATGTGGGAATCGTGCAGTTCAGCTGATCCGAAATTTTAAGCCGATAGCATGAACCTGGACGTTCGTTAGTCGGTAGATCTTGACCATGCAGCTCGACAAACCTAATAGGCCTAAGAATACACTTGGTCCGTCTACATTTTCACTAAGTGACGTTGACGGCGTCACGGTGAGAAGAGCAACCTGGTCGTGCAGCATCACTACTGGAGCCAGAAACACGAACACGGAGAGTAAGAGCGTAGAAAGCATAAGGAGTGGCGCAAGGTACAGAATAACAACTTTGGAGAGGCCTGCAATCATGATAAGGGCGAAGCTTTTCGGGCACAACAGTTGAAAACGAGGAATCAAAGGGAATCAAGGGAGCTCGCTCTGCGGCTGTAAAGAAGAGGTGTTCTTGTCGGACCAAATGAATATGTCTACCTGTCTATATACGACGCTTTCAATTGTGCCCAAAGAGGCTCAGAGGAGATAAATTAAAACAGAGTCGTCAACCAGGTACTAGTAAACGCCGGTCTTTGTTTTTCAGCTAGAAGCCCTGGAATGGAGGTGACAAATTTTCTTTGTGCTTTGCACAATAACCAGGGTGCTTTCCCGTCGCTGATCCTCGGCTGGGGATTCGGGAAAACGAGCATCGCGTTCAATTGAAGGAAAGAACAAAAGGAAAGACTATTATAAGAATGGAGGAATGACGGCCCTTGGAAATCAATACTTCTAAACAATTGCACGAGTGATCGCAAAATAACAATTCAATTCTTGTGCCATGGTCATGGCTCTCTTTAACGCTCGGCTGCCTCAATTACAGAGCCTGTCTGACCTTGTTGGCACGAATCCAGAATGCTTCGCGCTAGGTAGCCACGAGATTCGGAGAGCTGCTCTAGATGCTGCCAAATTTTTATTTGACCTCTGTATGTTCTTGCTCTCATTACCTGTCTGTCTCTAAAGCGTCCTTATATCATAGCCGTCTCATCCGAGAAGTCTTCAAACCCCCATATATCTCAACTCCTTGCTTCCCTTGAGCCTTCCTCTGCTCCGCAAACGCGATCGAAGAGTACTACAAATGGCAAGCGGAAACGGACACCCAGCCCACCACCACTTCTTGGCTTGGCAATCACTCCCATTACTTCCCTCTTTGTCGAGGGGATGAACGACGAACAAGTCTGGGCTCAACTAGATCTGCGTGCGAAACATGTCTGTGAAACCCTTGAGCTTGTTCTAGAAGGCGGTCCCGAAGGAGAATTGAATGACGAAAAGGAGGACCCTAGCTCAGATCTTGATCAAGACGAGGATGTGAACAAAATGTTGAAAGCGATGGTCAATGGCGAAGATACCGACATTGACCTACCTGAAGACATGGTCATGGATGATTATGACGAGGATGCTTTTTTGGATGAAAGCAGTGAGGGAGAGGATGCCGATGAAGAAGACGAACAGGATATAGGACACGAAGAAGACTTACCGGAAGGTGTTACAGGTTTGCGCGACCCGTCCTCTGATGAAAGCGAAGTCGAATTGGATTCTGCTCCTCCGCGAAAACCACGCAGAAACAAGTCAAAAAAAAACTCTCAACTCGACGACGGGTTCTTTGATCTGGCTTCTTTTAACGCGGAGACTGAAGAGGCAGAGGCCAAGTCGTCTTCCAGAGGTCGACTGGGTGGAGAGGAGGAGTCAGACGACGATGACATATCAATAGATCTATTCGCGACCGTGGATGAAGGGGATATCCCCGATGATAACATAGAAGGCGCAGGAGGTATATATTTTGTTACTCCCTCAGACCATCAGCTAACGTCCAATTTCAGAGGCTATGTATGCCGATTTCTTCGCTCCACCTCCGAGAACGACTGTCACAAAAAATCAGCCAAAATCTAATACCACGCCAAAGACGGCTGGTCAGGTCCGCTTCCACGAGGAGGTCAGGGTAAAAAATATTAGAGCCAAGGGGAAGAATCTCCCGCTATATACAATGGACGACGACGAGGAAGAAGAGGATGATGCGGAAGAAGAGGACGACGAGGAAGAAGAGGATGATGACGATGAAGAGGATGATGACGATGAAGAGGATGATGACGAGGCAAGCGACGATGAAATCGACCACATCGGTGCCACCCAGCACTGGAAAGATTTTGATCTTGACGCGTCCGGCAATCTTTCCGACGAAGGGAGCATCGACGACCACCGTGAAACAATGGAACGATTGAAGGACGATCTTTTTGCTGATGAACAGGAAAATACCCCCGATCAAGGTAATCCATTCGGCTACGTTGTATTCTACATCTCATCTTATCATCTCACTGTAGACTTATCGACGCACGAGAAGAGGATGACGGAATTGCGAACACAGATCGCGGAATTAGAGTCAGAAAATGTCGGCCCCAAGGATTGGGTGCTGATGGGCGAGGCTGGTTCACGGTCACGGCCGCAGAATTCTCTTCTTGAAGAAGACCTCGAATTTGAACGGGCGATGAAGGCTGTTCCCGTCATCACGGAAGACACAGTTCTTGCTCTCGAAGAGCGTATCAAGGCGCGGATATCTGAAAATCGTTTCGACGACGTTGTTCGCATCCGGCCCTTGGACGATAAACCTTTCCTACCTTCACGGTTCTTTGAATTGAAGGATACCAAATCGACGCAATCATTGGCTCAAATTTATGAGGATGAGTATACTGCGAGCCAATCAGGTGGTGTCGCCGGTGAGGACCGCGATGGAAAATTGAAAAAAGAGCATGACGAGATTGAGAAGGTCTGGGAAGGCATATGTCACAAACTTGATGCCCTGTGCAATTCCTATTTTATGCCAAAACAAGTGCGTACGATACGCTTGCCTGCCTCACCTTGAGTTCTAATGTCTTCCCTAGCCCACGGCTGCAATCTCAACCATCTCAAACGTGTCCACGGCGACTTTGGAATCTGCGCTCCCGACGACAAAATCGATCACTACGATGTTGGCGCCTGAAGAAGTTTTTGCTCCTTCAGGAGCTGAACCTCGAGCACGGAGTGAGCTTACACCCGCGGAAAAGCGGGCCTTGCGTGGGCGAGAACGGAAGGCCAAGAAGAAGTCACGCGATGCGCTGGAGAAAAATGTCGACAAGTTTGCGAAGGTCAGGAGCATTGGCTCGGTCAAGCGGCAGAAAAAGGCCGCCCTAGAAAGCGTTGTCAAGAGCGGTAAAGGGGTCACCGTTATAGGCAAGGCCAAGAAAGAATTGACCAAGAAACGTGACACTCGGTCAAAATGAATTGCATTGGAGTTGTAATTGAGTAGTATGTACTGTAACTAGATCTCAAACACCTCCCTTCCCATCATGCGAACAAGTAACCACAACGATCGAGGCTATGTATCACGTGCTGCTTGAATAAAACGATCGCAAGCCAAGCTCACGACAATTTCACCACACACCTACGACCCACAGGATACTCATTATGCCTCTCTGGAAACGCAAAGATCCAAATCTCATCCCTCCAGTCCAGGACAATACCCGCACAGGTGGCAGCAGCCCTACTCGATCTCCCTATCATTCGAACGCCAGCACATACGTACCCAGCCGAGATGGCGATCCTTATAGCACTCCCAGCAGCCGTGGCGATCTATACACCACTTCCAGCAATCGCAGCGACTCATACAACTCGAGCAGCCGGTCTGCGTCATACCCTGTGGAAGAATTAAGAGACAAGTACAGCAGAAGTAATGGCGTAGGCGACATCTATTCCCGTGGCACAGCTGAGATCGAGCAGGATCGCAATGAACTCTTTGCTGGTTATAAAGGGCAGAAATCTGGATCTGGGCGGTTCTTCGACGGCCCACCGGCTGGACGAGAACCAAACCCAGGAGAAGAAAACGAAGATGATATAGAAGGAATCAAGCAACAAACCCGTTTCGTAAAGCAAGACAGCGTCAACTCGACAAGGAATGCTCTTCGCATGGCCCGCGAGGCCGAGGAAACTGCTCGCAACACTCTTACACGTCTTGGCGACCAGTCAGGTGCATTCAATTTCTTTCTTTCAAACACCGAGCCCTGATTTGGGACTCCAGAAAAGCTCGCAAACACGGAACGCCACTTGGACGTGGCGAAGGGACATTCTGCTCGTGCTGAGGATAATACCAACGAGCTCAGACAGCTTAACCGCTCTATCTTCCGACCCGTCATTGTTTTCAACAAAGATGCGAAACGTGCTGCACAGGAGGCCAAAATTCAGGCCCGTTATGAAGAGGAGCGTCACGAAAGAGAGACGACTTTAATGGATATTAGAGAGACTCAGAACCGCCTTGGGCGGGCTGCCACCTATGGGCGAGGGGACGACGAAGAAGACCTTATTGGTGGTGGTAGTGTCCGGTCCCGATTCAAGGCAGCAGAAAGCAAGGATCAGAGGAAACGCTATCAATTCGAAGCGTCTACCTCTGACGACGAGCTCGAAGACGAACTGGACGGCAATCTGGACGAGATCAGCGAGGTCTCTAAACGGCTCAAAGCACTCAGCACTGCCATGGGCTCAGAGCTGGACAACCAGAATGAACGAATTGACAAAATCGAAGGCAAAGCCGTCCGGGTTGAGCAGAGAATCTACATGAATACTCAGCAAGTAAGTTGTCCCGCCTTTTTCTTTCATCTTTATCATATCTGATACAACCATCTTGCAGCTCAAGAACATCAAATAACCAGCTCCTCCCTTGTGTACCATACTTAGACCATTTTATCGACGTTTCTGCAACTTGTGTTATTATTAGTACTACTTTTAATTGATGGAATAATGTAATTTACACGGTCACGATAAGTTCATGTGATCCAAACCTTGGCCAAATTCGTTTAGCTTTCAACATTCAACTTTTAGTGCCAAGTGCTTCAGGCTTTCTTGTTCAACAAGCACATTGTAGAAAGCGTCCGTCCGCTCTTTGGCTAGACATCCTTCGAAAAATCCTGAGCATGGTTTCTGAATATGAAAAAGAAAAGGCGCGAAATATTCAGAGGGTAATTATGTATCATCGGTGTCACTGTCGCCAATTTTCACTAACGAGGCCGACTAACAGAACGAAGCTATACTGAGAGAACTTGGACTTTATCAGCCTCTGTTTGAGCCGGAACAGAAGCCAAAGACAGTAAAACCAGCGGTCAAGAAACGCAAGGCGTCGGCGGAACCACTGGAAGTTGACGAAAGCAAACCTATCGCCAAGGTACCAAGAGTGGAGTCGGAATCGCATGCTCCAGGTGGCATCCGTCGAAGCTCCCGCACATTGGGGAAGAAAGTGGATTATACTTCAGAGCAGCAGAAGAGTGCACCACGTCCAGTGACGCACGACGACGACGAGAAACTACGTCCTGATAGTAACATCCGAAAATATGACCCGTGAGCAAACTGGTGTTACTCCTCGAGGTCGGTGACAGCTAACTGATCATGACTATTAAATAACGCAGAAAAACATTTGGGTCCATACCAGGAGTTGAAATTGGCTCCTGGTGGACAACTAGGATTGCGTGTAGTGGGGACTCAATTCACGCGTATGTATAACGTACCTTTAATCAGCAGCAAGTTAGTACTGAACTCTTGAAGCCCCACTGTCGCAGGTATATCGGGTGGTCGAGACGGTGCCTATAGTGTAGCTCTCAGTGGCGGATACGAGGATGATGTCGACCTTGGATATGCTTTGTACGTTTTGATTTATCTTCAAAACATCACCAAGTTCTAATGGACTTACTCCTTGCTAATCAGCACATACACTGGGTCTGGTCAGTCAATAACTTTTCAAAACGAGCGTATCTTATGCTTTTTTAGGTGGCAGAGATCTCAAGGGAACAAAATCAGCTCCCAAAAACGTTTGCCCATTTGCCAACAGATGTTATCACTTATCCTTAGTACTTTATTTTTTGTAGCTTCGCACTGCACCACAGAGCTCTGATCAAACCTTCGATAATCCCGTTCGTGCAAATCTCTCACTTGTATCGAAGTCCTACTTGGTAACAATTTACGTCCTTTCAGTTCAACAAAGCATTGAAGGTTAGTCGGTTGTGGTGAACGCGTTGCCATTGTTGCCCATCTGACGCTATAATTTAGCGTTCCTGTCAAACTGGTAAACCTATCCGAGTCGTTCGTGGGTTCAAACTTCGGTCGAAATATGCACCGATCGAAGGGTGAGCCCTTTTAGATTTTGGGCCCCGCCTTTTCTCAAAATTCTCATCGCAGGTACCGGTATGATGGTTTGTACAAGGTAGAAAAGGTATGTACGAATCAACTCTCATCAAGCTGGTGATCGATCAACGGAAGCATTTCAGGCCTGGATCGAGAAAGGCTTGAATCCAGGGAAGTATCTCGTTTGCAAGTTCGCGTTCAAGGTAATACATTTCGTTTTGGACTTTTCCTCGCTCTGATCCTTTCCATTTAAAGCGGTTGCCAGGGCAGCCTCCCTTACCCGTCAGGCCCGTAGCCGAAAGCGATGAGGCTAAAAATCAGGCTGGTGTTGAGGAAGTCCATGATGAAGGAGCTTCAGCGAAAGAAGATGAGGAAGCGTAAGCCTTCGTTCGCGAGGAAAGTGCACTCCCGGCCACCGTCGTTGCTTGAGTTTGCTTTATACCCATTTAGTTTTATCTACGCTCTCTGTAATATGTGTCTTGTGGTACATTGAGTAAATGCTTTTTTAACACACGCGTCTCAAACGAAGAAAATGATGGCCCTTTAATGGCCCTTTACGCTACCGCTCAATAACTTGTTTTGGTCACAGTGTCAAGATGGAAAATCAACTCTCTGTGATGAATTCGGTTTGTAAATGTGATACATTCATCAACCCTTGTCATACTGTAACACAATTGGAAACAAGTCTATGTCGCTATCAGTGTATAAGAGCCTGCCGGACAATCTCAAGAAACTCTTCGCGGTCACCATCCACCGCGGGAGAATCGATCACCCTTCCCGTCTTCCACAGACAATAGACCCCGCGTATGGTATCCTTCAAGGCATGTCGGGCTTCGTGATCCCTCGTAAAATCATGCTCATCCGGGGTCTGCAGCGATGGCGTATACGTTGCAACTGAAAGTAGGGCAGAGGATGCGTCGGGTGAGGAAACGATGTCGGAAGCATGGAAGGACGGGGATACAGGATACGACGTTGAGCCGTCTGACGTTGATGCTGAGCCAAATCCAGAGTCAGAATCGTCGAGAGGAGGTGGCAATGGAGCACGTTGGAGGAGATTGGCGAGAAGAGAAGCGAGTGCTTTAGGGGACGGGGGTGCGAGGGGATTGTAGGCTGAAGACGTACAGTGGTGTGGGTAGGATAAGATGACACGCTCATTATCGAGCTTCTGGTTTACGGTGGGGGGTGTAGGGCGTGTCGAGTCGCCCGATCCTGCAATCCTTACATGAGGGCAACTGATAAAAGAGGAAGGGGAGACGGACCATGGACGGAAGAGTATCGAGCCCAATACGCATCCTCTGTGGCCGGCTCGTGCTCTGGTTTGAAATGTTTTATTCCTGTATGATCATCGATATCGTCTCCCAGGCCGTATGCATCCCAATAGGCGTCGCGCTCGTCGTCATCGTCGGGGACAGATGGCTCGTCAAGGAAATCAAGGGGTCTGTGTGTGATGATCTCTTGGATAGATTCGTATGAGTTGGGTGGGAAGGGCATGAGTGCGAGGTTATGGAATTTCCAGCCGTCGGAAGCCCATTGAAAAACAAGACGGAGGGCAGGTGGATGATGGGTTGAGATGGCGGCATGGGCGAAAGATGACTCTGGATCGCTGGTATAGCGAACAGTGTATTGAGGGTGATGTGGAAGATTGCTAGGGTCTTCCAAGAGATCTACGGCAGACTGTTGGGCATTGGGATTGGAATCAGATGGCCAGGCAAGGTATTGGGCAGGCTGGTGTGGGGAGATGTTGAGAAAACGGTGGCGTTGAGCGAGTGGATTGGAGATGAGATGAGGTGGAAGAGGTGCGAGGAGGGATGGAGGGACGATGTGCCCAAGGACAAGCGAGATTGCAGTTGGCAGCAGAGTCTCTGGCAGTGTCATGATTGATATCAATCCACTGATGGCCAATTTCACAACTGACTAAAACGTGACCCTCCTCCTTTCTCATCCACCATGCGTTCCCTTCTAGTCCTCCTCGCCCTGCCCCTCTTTGCCGCTGCCCAGGTTTGCCTTTTCGTTTATCCCCAGATTAATATCTGACCCACATCCAGTCGTCAACATCCACATCCAATTCATCCACACCGTCCCAGCTCGTCATCACGTCAACTTCACTTTCTGCCTTTGTTACACTCGGACCAGACAGGCAGATCAGCGCCGGCACAAAAACCATAGTCTTCACATCCACATCCACTATCGCACCCACACAGTCTGCCTCCAACAACACCGGCTCTACCAATTCCACCGCAATTGCCAACTCCACCGTAACTGCCAACTCCACCTCGTCTTCTACAACACCCACATCCCCCCTCCCTACCGCTCCAACAACCATCAGCGGTGGAGGTGGAACAAACGGTGCACCACTTCCAGGAGCAACAGGAGGTGCATATGGCCCGGACGATAAATATATTGCTGCGGCGTCAATGCTCGCAAGGAATACCCTACTCGTTGGACTGGGAGGGCTGGTTGTGACAGGAGCACTGATGGTGCTGTAGAGCTTGGACATCTCGGATATTTCATGGACATTATAGACACTTGTACGTACTTTGCGACCCTGCACACTTTTTTTTTTACACATACATAGTACATGAGCACCCCTCTAATCTATACGTTGCGGCAAACTCCGACCGTGACCACGTCCTATGTTTTTCCTTCGTGCTGCAAGATTTCATCCATCGATCTGTCACATCTCATCTGCTTTTCGTACAATCATGACCACATCACCCCAGCAAACGCCAGCGAAGAGGCAGAAATTGCAGCAGGTTTGATCAGCTGCCGCTACCTCTCCCACTTTCTTAAACAACCTCTCTTCAGGTCATTGGCACTCACAACGGGACATTTCATTGCGACGAAGCCCTTGCCGTTTTTCTGCTGCGTCAAACCAACAAGTATCGTGATGCTGGTTAGCCCACACATACAGCCTCTGGCTTCACTTCTGATTTTACCTTGGTCAGACTTGAAACGAACTCGCGACCCCGCTGTCCTCGACACTTGCGACATTGTTGTCGACGTTGGAGCTGTTTACGACCAAAGTCTTCAACGATTCGACCACCACCAACGTGGTTTCACTGAGGTCTTTGGCCACGGATTCACCACAAAATTATCATCGGCCGGTCTCGTCTACAAGTGGAGTCAGCGTTTCTCCGCTTATTACGCTCTAACCTCCATGTGCTACAGACATTTTGGTCAAGAAGTCATCGCAAATACGACGCAACTTCTGCTCGAAGACCCCAAGATACAGACTCTTTGGTTGAAGTTGTACAAAGTTCGTCTCTTGACGTTATCCACGCACCCTAACGGTGCTGAACTTGTCCCGCAGGAATTCATCGAAGCAATCGACGGGATAGACAACGGAATATCCCAATATCCCAGCGACATCACCCCAAAATATAGAAATCGCACCGATCTCTCAAGTCGTGTCGGTGGCCTCAACCCCGCTTGGAACCAGCCCTCAGATGCGAAAACCGTCGACGTGCGAGAGCCCTCCTACCGTCTTTTACCGCTACTCACACATCCTCATTTCCATAGTCCCAGTTTGCAAAGGCGTCCCAGCTGACAGGTGAAGAATTTTTGGGGAGGCTGAACTATTATGCGAATGCTTGGCTGCCTGCGAGAGATATCCTTATTTCTTCTGTTGCTCAAAGCAAACAAAACCTCGACTCAACCGGCAAGATCATTCTTTTCGAGCAGTTCCTGCCATGGAAGGTACATATTGCTACAATTTTACTCACTGCGCATTGCTGACTCGTGATATGCAGGAACATCTTTTTGAGCTGGAGGCTGATCCATCGTCCGGCGTTGCTTCTGGCGAGGCAACATATGTTGTTTATCCCGATGAGATGGGAGGAAACTGGCGCGTCCAGGCAGTACCTGTTTCATCCCAAAGCTTCGAGAGCCGCAAGGCGCTACCTGAAGCATGGCGAGGATTAAGAGACGAGGAACTGTCAAAGGTGTCCGGAATTCCAGGAGGCATATTTATTCATGCATCAGGGTTTATTGGAGGCAAGTGCTTGTATTTTCCGGTATTCGCTATTCAAAGACTCAACTATGATATCTTACACAGGCAATAAGTCCAAAGACGGAGCGTTACAGATTGCGAAGGCCGCATTAGCATTGTAAAACATGAAGCCAATAATTTCTCTTATCCCTGCCTTACAGTCCGAAGCAATGATTTTCAACAACCATTCATTCATTTGCGGTTGATGCGCTGGCCGCTCTACGTCTTCTGATCATCTTTAGAGGCTGTCTCCCCTGTAACTTGTTTCGAATGAGGGTTACTTGTCGATGGCCCGGGGCGGGCGTCAATGCTTACTTATGCAGCAACGTGTAGTGTGCATGCTTCAAGGCCATGCATCCGCCACTGTAGGTTCTGGTTTCATGATCGACAGCATGTTAGAAGTCCTGCTTCACGCAGCCTGCCTGGTATTTCTCACCCACCCAGCATGCTCATAAACAGCACCTCTCTCCCGCTCAGAAAACGCCGACTTAGTCGCAAAGGATATACAATGGAACGACTGAATCTTCCTAGCCAACGATCTCAGCAAAAGTCATTATCGGCTAAAACGACGTACCACCCATTCCTTTTTGCGATGATGACATGCTCTGCTGTTGCTGAGCTTGGACTCGCTGCGTTTCTAGTGAGTGCTGGGAATGAACACAATACTTGGCCAAGTGCACGCTATCACTCATTGTAAGTTGTTGATATAACAATATCCATGCCCAATGGCTCATCATAAATTCCTCAGGCTAATACTTTTCGTCTTCAATGCCGCATGGACGGCCTTATTTTCTACTGCGTACATTCTCTGGTTTGTTGATGGGGCGAGCCATCTCCTAGCCAACGTCGCAAGCTCTGTTGTGTGGCTTTTGGTGACGACTATATTATGGGTGGGTCATTCTGAGCATCACCCAGTTGCACCAGTGTTTTGACAAGAAATACAGGGCACTGCTGCCGGAGTGATGCATAATACGAGAAGTGGAGGGAATTGTGCGGGACGAGCAACTATTTCTAGGTGAGCGACGATCTACACGCACGCGGTCAGAGGCAAACCGTTACTTAGATGCCGCCAGTCGTTGACGGTGGAAGCTCTGGGCTGGACGGAATTTGGACTCTGTGTGCTTACAATGGTGGCTACATGTTTATGGCTGAAGAACACCAGGGATGTCCAGGTATGTTGGTATCTTTGCATCATGGCTCCTCCTCAGCTAATTGTACCTTTGAGGGTAATCATTACGTCGTGTGATGAGCGATATATAGGCCATTGACTGTTCGTATGTAGTGTGTGCTATAAATATCTACAACGGAGTGATTCGGTTATCTGATATGTATGTCGCATGACCTCGATAACCTTAGCTCCATCCCGGCCTATGCTTAGCACCTGAACCTGCGGCCAATGTATATTAGGGCACCTCTCTGCTGATAGCTTTCTTACTTCGTTCTATACTCATTCATCTAATATGGTTCCGGTCCCCCCCGATCCTGACACTCACCGTCACCGTCGTTCTTCTTGCAACGAACTCCTCGCTACCGAGCGGCCTATGAGCAACTCTGATGACTTCGAGGTAGATTTTACACCAGCGGACCCCGACGGTCTACTGGGACGTGAGGAAGTGGTAGAGGATCATCAGCTCCCTTCGCTTCGACGAAGAGCCTTTTTCATTCGCACTCTGGCGCTATTGTGCACATGCAGCCTCAGCGTCGGAAGCCATTAGTACGCGACCAATCGAATTTTACATCCCAAATACATAGCTCATGGCCACTAGTGCTTCCTATATATTAGGACCTATAAAGAGTCGCTTGGGCCGCGAGATCGGAACGTCGCACACCGACTTCGGCCTCTTAATGGCTGCGTTCAGCTTAAATAGCACTTGGACACCACTCATTGGTGGAGTGCTTGCAAGCACGCTCGGAACTACCTTCACCAGTATTCTCGCTACAGGAGTGATCCTTCTAGGTACCCACACTGCCTCGCTGGTTGATATATCTAACAAGTTCGGGCACAGGGCAGCTCTTACTTCTTCTAGGTGATATTTGGGGGAATGTGAAGCTAATGGTGTTTGGGCTCTTCGTTTTTGGTCTTGGGGTTAGCCCTCTTGCCGTCGTTCAGGAAACAATCATCGTTCGCTTTTTCAAATCCCATGGCCTAGGTGTTTCCATGGCCTTTGGCCTCATCGCAGGGAAGGGTGCTTCGTTTATTGCCGCTCGTACATCATATCCTCTCACAGAGGCCTTTGGTCCTCGAGCGCCTTTCTACGTTGCAACAACCCTCGCTGCGCTATCAGTTGCCGTTAACCTCGTTTATATTGCCGCTTCCAAGTGGTTAATCGACGGTGCAGGCGCTGAATTGGAAGCGACTGATATAGCAGAAGAAGCTCAATCGCGCCTGATGACTAGTGTATCTGAAGCACAAGCCCTCAAGAAGGTGGCTGAGAAACGAAGAGTGAATCTTGGTGAAATCACCAAACTGGGAGACATATTTTGGGCGTATGGAAACATTTAATCTTTGTATCAGGGCACTGGCTCACTATTCGTTAGTTACATTGGTCTCAATGTGCTTTGTGGGATGATGTGGTCTCCGTTCACCCATCTTGCTTCGTAAGTATTCTCCTTCCGCGTCGCCTATCTGTTGCCTACTTCCACTTATTCGTGACACCCAGAAACATCATCGAAACCCGGTATAAATTGACTGAAAGAGATGCAGCGACCCAGGCATCCTATCTTCTAGCTGGAAGTATGATCTTATATCCGATCGTAGGTTGAATCCTCGGACGTTCTGAAAAGTATTGTTAAATGTGTTTCCACAGTGTGGTTATCTTGTCGACCGATTTAAACATCGACATATTGTCGTACACCTGTTGCTGGCCTCGTCCTGTTTGACGTTTTCTGCGTATCTGTGGCTTGTGCTCCCCCCTGAATGGACTCGAACTCCTGGTCCAGCTATAGCGATGTTTGCAACAGGTCATGGGTTTTCCCCACGTTAGTGATTTTTTTCGGGGGAAGGATGCCTGATATAATGTTATCAACAGTCCTGCTCGTCGTCCTCGTCCCAAAGATCGTTCCCCTGAAGTTTGTTTCTACAGCGCTTGGTGCTCACAAAAGTGTAAGCCGCCAGCCACCGTTGTAATCTACAAGCTAATGATCCTACACATTTTAGCTCGAACAAACTGGGTCAACAATATTTCAAACACTTGCCGGACTTGCGCTTGACACGCAGAAGGGCACGAACCGCAATGCCAGTAAAGACGCCTTGCAACATCTCCTAAATGTATTCCTCGCCACCAACATAATTCAGCTATCGAGCGTTCTAGGGCTTGCTGGTTTACAGAGAAAAAAAGCTCTGGATTCTATACAGAAGCAAACGTCGACCTCTCGGGCAGAAACCCATGGCTTGATAAATCCTTCAGAAATACCACCCCGATATACACTTAGCAGCGGTAGAGTTCGAGAAACGACCCCTAGTAGGTCTGAGAAGAGGCGGGGAATAGTCTTTGCACTGCTCAGTGCAGCCCTCATTAGCACAGCTTGGATTCTATTCCTGGGAACGGCATGGTTCAGGCTTGGGAAAGGAAAGGGCCACTAGTTTACGAGGACTTGGTCTGTATTAAATGCATTGTATCATGTAAATTAAATGCTTGAAAAGGCAGCATTGAGGTTACGGTTATACTGTGCGTAGGAATCTGAAATCTGGTCGACTTCTGTACAGTGAATCAGCCCGAGTCGTGAGATATACAAATGTATTGGATTAAAATTACAAAAAGAGCGAGGGCACTTGGTAAGTTTGCTGATTCCAAGTATTACAAAGTGAGTTGTACTTACAACCTGTTTGCAGGGCGCGCTTCAATTAAGTGGAATGAAGTAGGTACATATATAATTCAAATCTTCTCCGTCTTCCATCTTTAAGTAAAAGCATCTTACGAAGGAAGCTATCTTTGTGCTCTATCATCGACTTTGTAATTTTCCGAAAAATCGAGTGAAATAAGACCCTACAGTCTCACTTTCCATATCCTATCCTTCAAGTCCACCTTCTCGCTAGTGGTTGGCTCCCCAAAAGATGCTCGTAGAGGTGTAACACTAACCCAACCGTGATAAATAGCCCACCCGTCAGTTCCAACCGGTAGAGACGAGAGAG
Organism: Blastosporella zonata; assembly: GCA_018856295.1. Classification (NCBI taxonomy): domain Eukaryota; kingdom Fungi; phylum Basidiomycota; class Agaricomycetes; order Agaricales; family Lyophyllaceae; genus Blastosporella; species Blastosporella zonata. The sequence goes on from JAFLHD010017754.1 coordinate 370,550, forward strand.
GGGGAGTTATCAGATTGGTCATATCAGGTGAGAATTTGAAAGATAGTTCTCCATGGTCGCCATATGCTCGTCCTCCTCCATTTCCACTCTGCATTGTACTATCCAGAGCATCTGGTCCTGCAGGGAAGGGAGTTTCATCAATTGAAGTGCGGGTATCGGCTAATGTGCTCTTGAACAATCGCCCATAAGAGTTTCGCCACATGGTAGTCGAGCATATCGTGAGGCCTTCCTCCGTTAGCAAGCCCTCTACCAGGGGTATGTTGATGTTGTATAAATCAATTTCGCCGTTTCTGAGGCCTCCTTCATCTATACCCCAGTTGTTCCATAGGTGATGAATGATTGATGATCCCAGACGATGTGCGGGCTCGAATAAAGTCGTTGGAGTTGGATGAAGGACAGTTCCGTAGGACAACGCAATCGACCGAATTTTTGATAGGGAGGAGGAAAGTGCTGCTCCGATGGTTCCCGAGGACAGAGCGAACGCGGCTACAAGGATATCTGCTGTTTGAACGTCAAATCGTCACAGCAATCTTGAGACCGACCAGAACTGTTTCGGCCGAGGTTGGGACCAGAAACCTAATTGACACAACACAATCAGGCTCCAGGGGCAACTTAACGAAATGTTGTGGCTGCATACCACGAGATCGATCTGGCTGGGGAAGAGGTTGTGTAACGCGACATTCACACATGTTGCCGGTGTCTATCGCTCTATAAGTAAAGAGACAATCCAGAAAACGGACAGAACATAATCATACACCGTCCAGGAGAATCCATTGTCCCTATTAAGAAGCACTCAGTAATTAACGGTTTTGAGTGGGCTGCAACGAACTATTTCTCCAGGTTTCAAAGGCCTTGATAGAACGGACGTTTCGCCTGTTCCGTCGAGTTTCGGGTAGAAGTAAGATCCTTTTGTGGTCTCCTTGATATGATACGCCTTGCCTAGGAGATAGTCAAGATGAGCAGACAGAGCGAGGAGAGGACCCTAACCAATCCAAGATTTCTGAGAACTTGGAAGAACGACCTTGACATCCAATCCTTGAAGATCCATCAGCAAGGCGTTACAGAGGGCATATCGTCTGGGTTGAAGCACCGAGTTCCTCAGTCAAGTGGCGGTAAAGACCCAGTACATAGGGTGATTCCTTGGGGCTGGGAGGGCCATCGTCATTCTGTTGAAATTAATAGCTGACGGGGTGAAAGAAAGGACCGACATACGGTCAGAAGCACTCTTGGTTTAGACATTGATGATGGGAGGAGGGTCGCTATGTTGTGACTTGTGTGAGCCCATCAACGAGTCGTTCGTCGCTCTTCGTGGCCGTGATCATCTACGCAGAGCCCTCTGTGCCCGTTTCCGACTTCTCCTAGCACTGGCTGCTTATTCTTTACCCTTTGAAATGCTTGCAGACACCAATCCACTTCCTCAAGAGGATCCAGATGTCGCCTTCTTACCAGCTACATATCCCGAATCATTCCCAACTGCAGATACTTCAGCAGCCGATGCACCAGCTCCTTCCCGGCTACAGATACCCTTCTATTTTCCTCAGCAAGGGCTCCGAAAATCGATGTCTGTCGATTCTTTTGTACACTTTGGCCGAGAGGGTGATTCCACTAGTATCCCCCATCCCAACTGGGGCAATACAAACCCAATTACCTTTGTCCTCTCCAACAATCTCACTTCACCCAATCGCTTTTTAATTGGACAAAACCCTAGGTCTAGTATAGACTCTAACGGTGAAAGGGACGACTCCGTCGATTCGGATGCTGAACGATCAGATTCTGTTGAACGCTTCCGCCATCCTTCACTCAAGGAACTTTCGCGGCCACACCTCCGTGGCGGCGAGCTTCCGCTTCCATCCCGTACTCCGTACTCTACCTCCACTTCCAGCATGAGTAGCATGGCTAGCAACTCCGCAAGTTCAAGCAGTACATTTGCAAATGTACCACGGCAACACTCGTTATCATCGTTGCAACCTCTCTCAGGCCGCCCTGTAGTAACATCTCCTCAGAATCGCACCCGCAGCGGGAGCTTAGGCACATATATGAACACTGGACGACGCAGACCTGTCGAAATTCCCAGTGACAGCGCCACTGGTGTGCCTTACACTCTGGTCATGGTGGGAACAACCGGGTGTGGAAAATCCACTGCAATACTGTATGGTTTACGCGACTATACGCCCGTCCGTGTTCCGTCAATACAACGGGTTTCCACGAGATGTACTGTTTTCCTCCCATACTCACCCATCTCGCAACTTATGGTTCCAAATTCTAGATTCTCGTCAGGATTGGCAAGTCCGATCCAAGGAATCCACTTTCCCTCTTCACATCATCGAAATAGACGTTCCGGCTGAATCACTGGCACCAAACACAAAGCTTTCCGACCCACCGGATTGGTTAGACAGCATTTCTGAGATTGATGGAATCATCATCTGTTATGACGCAAACCACAAGCCTTCATTCAACCCAGTCGAAAGACTTCTTCGTCGTAAGATTTTTTGGTGCAACTTACATTCGAAGATTGACGCTTTTTAGGTGCCTATGAGGCTGCGAAAGTGCCATACATTGTTCTTGCTTGCAAATCAGACTTACAGCATCAAGTAAAACCCAGCGAAGCTGCAGAGTTGATTGAGCGGTACGATGCAGGACTAGTAATGGGTGCCAAGTCGCACAGCGATGGGAGGAGGGGGCTGCGACGTGCCTTCAGGTGGATTTTGATGTCCGCTGAACGGGACAAGCGGCAAAAAGGTCGGGTGTGATCTGACAGATCGATGTCCAGAGAGTTGATTCACCATATAGGCAAAAAGTCGCGAAATGCTGCATCTCCTAGTGTTCTCAGAACTTCACCCTCGAGGGCTGCGACGCCTACAGCTCCATCTTCCAGGAGAAATGACGAAGAGGATATCAACATATCCCCTACTACCCCATCACCAAGCCACCCAGTGTTTCCAATCTCTCCTATTCGCGCACGTTCGACAGGTGACCTCTTACATATGCATGAAGCTTTGACGGTGGCCATGGACTCGAACTTCCCGACCTCGAGCGAGGGCCCAAGCGTACATAGAATGGTCAACGAGGAGCTCCCACAGTTATCTGAGATTGCGAAAGATGAAGTCGATGCATCCACTCGCAAAGATATCAAGGAGAAGGAATCGTGAGTCTCATTTATTCCCATGGCTGTCCCGAACTTCATATATCCGGAACGTAGTCGGCCGGGACAATATGCGACGTTGAACGACTTACTGGACAAGCTTCTCTTCCTGGCCGTGAGCGGGGATGGTGAGTCGCCTTGCGTCTACTCCAAGCATCCCAGAGCTCACAGACATAGACCCATCATACATTACCCATTTCTTGCTGACTTATCGTCGATTTGCGAGCCCAAGAAGCGTCATTCTTGCAATGCAGAAGCGAATACGTGAACTCGATGAACAGTCATCTGGAGATCCTATGTTCGCTTGCTTTGCCCAGATGCGGTGTGTTTTTCTATATATTGTCATCAGTTATATTCCTCTTATGCCTTCTTAGAATTTGCCACCTGCTCGAAGTATGGATACGTGACTATCCGTACGACTTCGCTGTTCCAGGAACAGCAAGCGCACTCTCTGCCCTAATCACTTCGATCATTTCAAAAACATATCTGCTGCACTATGGTTCAGAATTTCTGCCTTTCTTGGAAATGCTACCGACTCTCGTTGACCACGACGCGGCATGGGCACTAAAGGTTGATGTAGTCGACGAGAGTGAGGATACAGACAGTCTGTTAGAAGAAGAAGGACTTCACCCGTCAAGTGATGCTACGATATTTTCTTTGCCTGCGCAAGACCAACCTATTTCTTTGTCTTCCGGGGCAGCTCGAGAGCGCAAACCCAGTTTTCCTCTACCTTCGATGCTAACGAATGGGTCGAAATCGGGTAATTCCTCGGTGGATATGGATACATCCGAGAAGCAGCAAATCAAGGACCTTCTCAAGTTGTCTCAGGAGATTCAGGTGCTAGAGTCAGAGGAGATTGCTCAAGAGATAACTCGAATTGAAGTCAAATTATTTCTGGATATTCAGGTGTGTCGCAATTTATCAGCTAGTATACCTTTGCCTTACGAGTCTTCAGCCACGCCACTGGCTTGCCTATACCTTTGTGTCAAAGAAGGACGAGAATGAGCCCATCTCCGCCTTCAACACCGTTTCGAACCATCTTGCTGATTGGTGGGCTGCTCATCACCAATGTACCTCGAAATATCAACTCACTCTTGCTATCCATTGACAGGGTCGTTTCCCTCATACTTTGCCACAAGACACCAAGGGCACGCGTCAAACAGATCGAAAAACTAGTTGAAATTGCACAAAGACTGCGAGCTATGAACAACTATTCAGCACTGCGTGCTTTCGTTGCAGGAATCAATAATGCGACATATCCTGACGATGAAACAATGGAACAGTTCAAAGCTAAATGTCCCGACCAAGCAAAAAATTTGCAGTCCTGGGATGTCTTGTTACAACATATACGTTCACATCGCGCATATCGTCTCGCTCTGCGAAATTCGAAAGGTGCTTGCATCCCGGCCCTGTAGGTCCTTCGATTTTATGTTTTTTTTTTTGTTGCCGTCTGAATTATCTCTTGCAGTGAAGTTCATATGTCCGACCTCATCAAGGCCCATGAAGGCAATGGAGAGTTTCACACATCCGACGCCAGCAAAATTCACTGGGGAAAATTCAATATGATGGGTAAATTCATCTCAGGTACTGCCCAATGTCAAGCACAGTGCAGGACTGCCGCCGACTATAATTTCACGGAACGGCGTCATATCTCGGAACTCCTCCAACGGAATGTAATGAATGATCAGGTATAGTTGCCCGGCGTCATGTATTGAATTCCTTCATCCTCTTATACGCTGCCTAGATGCAAAAAACTCGTATGGCGCCTATAGACCCGGAAGTCGATGACTATCGTCCTACCCATCCTGGAATTGGCCCCGCACGGGATGCTGCACGTCTTCGTAAACTCATTTTTTGGTAACCCATCCGTACTATAAAATTTATCAAATACTGTATATCATGGACGCTACCTGCTTACGATACCCTTGCATTTACTCACAATATCCACCTTGGTTTCTGTAAATCACAAGTTGTCTCGATCGATGATCACATGATCACAGACGGATCCTTGGGTGGTTCTAATAGACTCGTGAACCATTCACGCTCGCGAGCTCTACGCATTGTTTTCGGGCTATTCCAACGCACATGCCGAATTGATAGAAACACCGAATAATAATAACAATAGTATTTACGTAGTCATTAAGGTGGGTTTCAGAGTCTGTATAGGACAATCCGGGTTATCTAAATAGGGGAAACCGAAGTGGGTGAACGCCCGAAGTAACTGGAAGCCAGTTCTCATCTACTAGGTAGACGATGTAGATAACCCGAATTTGATTAAGAGGAATGGCTTTAAGAGCACTACATGCGTAGGAATGGCTTTAGAAGCTCTACATACATAGGTGCTATCCGTTCAAGCAAACACCAATAACAAAGAAACACGTCAGAAGTCCAACGACCCATGCTACGAACCACATCTGGTGGGACTCCTGAAATGAGAAGGTGTGTGGTGCCACCTATTCTGAAACAGTGTCCGGTGATAGCCGGTAGGTTGTGCTTCTTCAAAATGGGGGGTATGAATAGAGCCCACCAAGGGTAGCAGGAACCCTCGGGGTATAGACAAGGGTAAGGGTAAGTATGGGGTAGGGGTAGGGTAGCCATCAGCCACCCGAGGGTTACCCCTGGTGGGCTCTAGCTATGAATCGTAGAAGTTTGTTCTTCATAAGGCCCTTGCAAGTACCGTTTGAAATATATGAGGCCAGATTATCTGAGGGTTTGCAGGCATTAACAATTGAGTGGTTCTCCAAGGCAGAGATAGGATCATATGTTGCATGTTGTCTAGTCACAAATATTGTCTCTCCTAAGGATCCACCTGTTTTTGTAGATGGCAGGTGTAGCAAACACGAACCAGAATTGTTCGGGTGACCAAAGTCAGACCATGTGGGCAAGGAAGATTGAGAGGACACAGATTCGCGAGGAGGTAGAATTTTGCCCAAGCGGATCTGTTGGCGTGAGGCTGCAAACAAGCCTTGTAGTCAGAGTCATGAACAAAGTTCACAATAACATGCAACGACTTTTATTGATTACCTAATATATACTCCTCTTCTCTCGCCACCACCCATAACGGTGTTGGCTCTGATCTACTGCGTGAACCTCAAGCTTAAGTCACAACAGGTTATGGGCCCCGCGCCCTAAGACCTTAGCCTGCTACATGACAAACTTTATTTGCCCTAAAACTTGCTTAACTCTACATTGCTACTCAAAATCATCTGAGACACTCGGAAAATGTCACATACTGGCACGACAGACGCACCCACTGAACCTTCTTATCCCCCGACGACACAAGCCAGAAGTGCAGCGGCAAGGTCATCGCGTCCCCGTGTTGCAAGCAGAGCACAGAGAACAAGGGCTGCAAAAATTAGATAACCAAGAATGGAGGCGGTGCCTCCATAATAGTGGTTAAACTATTGAACATTTACAGAAGGATTGTATGGTAAAAGACAAGTCGCCATGCGGTAGCTGTGGATCATATTGGTGCCCACCGACGGAGTGTAAGAATGATAAGAGGAAAAGGAAGAGGAAAGA
>JAFLHD010017755.1:0-107083 GCA_018856295.1 Blastosporella zonata
TACATGGGATAATTTTAACTGAATCCGACGCATTCTTGCCTTCAAGCTCCGAGATTAACTAAGGAAGTCAGTTTCCGAACCTCGAAAATCCTCGAAAACCTTGCAAAAATCAGGGAAAATAGGAACATGGCAACTCTATGTCCTTTTTCGGAAATCTGTGAGGCCCAACAGCTAAATAAAAGGCGCCTTAGCAACGTCTTACGTTTTAACTTAGGTTCTGGAAACCCGCAAACCATCGAAAACATGGAAATTAATTTCCCATCTTACTGACCACCACTGACTCCGGCATTGCTTCGTGCTCTTCGGTGTTATTCAATTTCCTTCTGTAAATATATGTATCCGGAAAAGTAGGGTTGGGGGCCCGAAACTCAATGATCGATAACGGACCAAACTAATGATCGTCGCCGCTTATTTATGTCAAACTCAACCTTAAACGCGCCACACTTGACCATATTTCCACCATGTTGCCCTTCGCGAGAATCATGAAGCCCCCTGGCGCTCCGTCATCATCCCCATGATTTGATGTGCCATATGTCATAACCTAGAGAGAAATATTTCGCGGATTTCCTAGATCTCTAAGCGCAGCCACGGACGGGTTCTGTGCATATCTCTCTAGATAAGACGGGACTTCCTCACCACTCAATGTCTTTTAATAGCACTCCTAATAAGTCACGTTCTTCTCTAGTAATGTAATCGACCATTTGGCCTTGTCAACTTGTCAACCGACCCTGTGGTTGGCATTTTGGGCTGCCGGTTAGCACTACCGTTCCATTTATTCAGAATAAAATTGTGATATGTCTGACTAGCCTGGGCTGATGGGTTGAAATCCGCCGACGCTACGACAGCTCGCCCCTCAGGCAGGTTCCCACCACGGTACTAACGAAAGAGCTTTGATTCACTCGAAATGACATCCGCTTTTTTGCATTACGACGGATATCGGTCAAGTTGTTGAAAGCATGCCTAAGTGTGCGCATTAGACAGTTCAGCCAAAAGGCAACATAACTGATAAGTTAGGACATCAGGTACCGCACACTATATATGATGAATGGAGCACAAGTAGAGCAGCCTTACAGTTGTTATGCTTACACTGCCCACACATGCATTAATGGCTACCGAGATTGCAGGATCCGAGAATAAAACCGATTCGGCGGTGGCTCACCTTCAATACCCCCTTTAAGGTCGATCTATGCCACAAGCCCTTGAGACTTCCTCCATGGGCCTCGATCTCTAATCAGTAATACCGGCGCTCAGACGAATCAAACGGCGATGACTGGCATATCTCCTAGTTCGAGCCCTCCTGCGGATAAACATCTTTATATGGTATCTCCTCCTTTACCCAGAACCAAAACGATTTATATCACTGGAAGTGAAGCCATTTTCCAAATTTCTAACAGAACTGTGTAGGGCTACGCACTCAGTGATCCATGGCGAATTCCGATTCGTCCTCATTAAAAGATACACTCAAACACAATGCATCAGCATCCTAGGCTCATCTGTTCAACCAGTTTCTAGGAGCGCCAATATCTACGGTGGTGATGTAACGAGGGCGGTGTTACGTCGAGTAATAATGATATCTATCACACCTGACTAAATAATCAGTGATGATTTGCAGTGGCCACAACCTAGAGCAACCCATGTAAAGAGGACGGTTAAATACATTCTCTCTCTTGGCAGTTGATTGCTGAAAACTTTGGAGAGCAAGAATGATGCTCATCATCGCCATCCGATTTAACCTCTCGGAAGAAGGGGCGGCTGCCCACATGTGACCTTTGACGCGATCCCACCGTACCAATCTGATCAAGTTTTGGAACCGTATCATAGGCTGGTCCTCAAATAGCCGCTCAATCTCTCTCAGTACCTAGGTCCCTTGCCCGTTGTTTTCCCGTCATATAAATTAAGACTTGACAACCACCCCACTAAGTTCTTTCAACTCCCCACCTCCCCCCCTACCCAACCAGACCCGTATACCCATGGACAACGGGCATTTTGCCAATGGTACCAACGGTTACACGACCAATGGTACCAACGGTTACACGACCAATGGTACCAACGGTTACACGACCAATGGTACCAACGGTTACACGACCAATGGTACCAACGGTTACACGACCAATGGTACCAACGGTTACACGACCAATGGTGCCAATGGCCATACGAACGGGACGAACGGCCACACCAAAATCAACGAATACGTCGCTAGTAACACGTATAAGGTCCCCAGCTTTTCGATCGACGAGGCGCGCCCAATGAGAGTGGTAGCCATCGGTGCAGGTTACAGTGGTATGTCCTCGACCTAGACCTAGTAACTGGCCAAGACCCGCCCCTAACTACTCCCACGTTCTGCAGGAATAACCGCAGGAATTCGGTGCGACCCTGAATCCTAACGGAATGACACCAATCACTGATCCGCTGTCTGCCCTCTGTCGCTGTCATTACAAAAAAAAACAGGTTTCGCCAGCGGGTGAAGAACGTCGATATCACCGTGTACGAGTCGAATGCGGGTGTCGGAGGGGCCTGGTTCGCTAATAGATATCCAGGACTCGCGTGCGATATCCCCTCGCACTGCGTGAGTGCTCCTCTCCTTTGCGTATCGCTCAAGCTCACAGAACCCCGCAGTATCAACTCAGCTTCGAAGACAACAAGTCATGGTCAGCGTTCTACGCGCCCGGTCCGGAGATACGTGCATACCTCGACGGGGTCGTCGACAAATACGCGTTGCGACCCTTCATTAAACTCCGCCATCGCATTACAGGTGCGACGTACAATGAAGGCACGGGGAAGTGGCATCTCAGGGTAAGACGGCCAGCGAAAGGGTCGCCGACGGAGGCGGGCGAGCATGTCGTGTGGGACTGGAGGACAGACTTTGAGGAGTTCGACGATACGGCGGACGTGGTGCTCGCGGGATTGGGTGGGCTGAGTCGTTGGTCGTGGCCAGATGTGCCAGGGCTCGAGAGCTTCGAGGGACATGTGATACACAGTGCGCAGTGGGAGATGGGAGAGGACGGGAAGGGTGGATGGCAGGAGACCGTCAAAGACTGGGGCGACAAGCGCGTGGGGGTCATTGGAGTGGTGAGTCCCGTAATATTCAAGCGGCCTTGGTGGAGCCGAGTTGAGTGTCGAATCCTAGGGCTCCTCAGCGATACAGATAGTGCCAGCACTCCAACCACGGGTCAAGCAAATTACGAACTACGTCCGTGGAAAAACGTGGATTTCGGCGTCATTCGTTCAGGATCGTCTGGAAAAACTAGCCAAAGGAAAACAAGTTACCAACTGTGTGTCCTATACGTCACTTGTTCACACACACTGTGGAAGCTGACAGATTGACCAGATTACTTTACTGAAGAAGATAGGATGAATTTCGAAGATCCGGCCTTCTACAAGGACTTCCGCTGGCAGCTTGAGTGTGAGCTGAATGTATGTTACCACTCCAGTCTGTATAGTATGCAGCTCACAGTCTCCGTGTGATCAGGGTGGGAGTCCATCCACGCTCCGTGGGAGCGAGATGCAAATCAGAGCCCAGAGAGTGTTCAGGGAGGACATGTTGAGGAAGCTCGCGAAGAAGCCATGGATTGCTGACCACTGTAAGCATGAAGCCTACGAAGGGGGCTAGCACTGACAGCAATGCAGTAATTCCCGAATTCGCTCCTGCGTGCCGCCGCCTGACGCCAGGACCAGGCTATCTTGAGGCGCTCTGCGAGGACAACGTGAGCTTCGGAACATTGATATCTGATGATAATGAACTAACCACATGCAGGTCGACTTTGTGCCGACACATATCAAACAGGTCACCCCCTCAGGAATCGACACGGAGGATGGAAAACACCAAGATCTCGATATCCTCATTTGCGCAACTGGTGATTTTCATCCCTCACTTCCCTGGGGGCGCCCACTAACCACTTGTAGGTTTCGATACGAGCTTCCGTTACGACTTCCCTATCATCGGGCGCAACGGTATCGATCTGTCTGATAAATATGATCCCTATCCCCGCACATATCTCGCCGTCGCGACGGATGGTTTCCCGAACTGGTTCCAAAGCCTGGGGCCAAATGCAGGAGTCGGGGCAGGATCGCTGCTCATCGTAATGGAGAAGCAGGTAGACTACGCGGTCGCAGCGACGCTCAAGCTGCAGCGAGAGCGGCTCAAGAGTATGGAGGCGAAGGCTGAGGCTGTGGCCGAGTTTGACGCGTACTTGGAGAGCTACTTCACAACGGTGTGTTTATAGCGTTTAGATTATGCGGTACTGTCCTGACGCGTGGTTGGTATAGACTGTGTTCAGCGAGAGGTGCCGCTCGTGGTACAAGGGTGGGAAAGAAGTGGGCAGGGTCACTGCGCTCTGGCCAGGTAAGGCTACTCCATCTCGTTTGGAGCGAGAAGCTAAAGAGAGCTACAGGTTCCTCGTTGCATGCGGCTCGTGCGCTGGTACATCCTCGATGGGAGGACTACAACTATGAGTCGCTCGATGGCCCTGTCAAGAACCGGTTCTATTGGCTGGGTGATGGTCAGACTGTTGACGAAAAGGACCCCAATGGCGACAGTAAGTCTTAATCGCGTCGATGAAGCAACTTCTGACTGGGGGTTGCAGAGGCTTGGTACCTGAAAGAGGTTGATTATCCTCCGGGTACGTTTCTACGGAGATGAACACCGATATGAGTGCTTACTTGAGTCTACAGTGCCGCAAGTAAATTTGAATTAGCTCATGTTGCTATAGATACTGTGTAACCTATATTTTAGAGCCCTGTACTTTATTTTATTGCATGAACACATACCTGGGATAGCAGGGGGCGAGATGGAAGTTGAGAGCAAAAATACTGATGCCGATGACAACGGCCTCGTGCTTGTGAATTGCTAACAATCGCCAATCAATTGACCTTGTCCCACATCCTCCTTTTTAACCAATTGCGCGACGCTGAGAGAAGCGCAGAAGGCGAGAAGTCTAATGGCGCCCAACTTTCTCTCCAAGCTCGTCAATAAGGCGACTCCAACTCATACACGCGATCGTTCCGACCCGACTCCAGCCAAGTCACCACGTCAAAGCATGTCCAAGTCTCGCAGCAGGGCTCCTTCGGCTACCCCTACACCTTCTGCGTCCTTAAGCAGGCCTGCGTCACCCAACCCAGTGCCAGTGCCAAAAGTGGTTGAGATGATGACAATTCCGACGTTCACTACCACCAATGTCGATGGAGAGGACGAGTCTGGCGCAGACTCGGACAGCACGTTTCCCAGCGTGACCATCGTGCCGCCTTCGCCCCTGGTTGGGCACAACGACCTCTCGCGTTCCAGCTCAGAGTCCAGTCTCGCTAGTGCTGCAGCTGCTCCCTCTTCGGCAAATCGCCGGACTGATGGGGCGCCGAATGACATGAACGGCAACATGATCAACGGTAGACATCGTACGATATCCAATTCTGCCTCTAGGACCGCCGTCGACCCTGCAGACGACGAATTGTCTACTCCCACCACCCCCCGACCGCGCACTTTTTCAAATAGCTCGACAAAGTCTACCAAGTCTACCAAGTCCACCAAGTCCAAGTCGAGACCTACAACTCCTGCCAGTGCCTCAGAAAAAGTTGAACGTTCTTTCATGTCGTTCAAAAATCTCGATCCGTCAAGTCAAGTGCGCAAACAGTCATCCAACCGCTCCCTCAAACGTCCCCCACCGGTCACAATCGACCACACGCGTGCCGCGACAAGCCCGGCACCACCACCACCAGCTCATGTATCTTCAGAAAGTCAAGATGGACAAACTACGGTCTATACCTCACAGGCACCTATCGTCGAGTCGCCCACAGCCATGCAACTGCCTGAATACCCTCTCACAGCAACAACATCCGCTCAATCGTCTACATCCCCTTCCGGAAGCTCCATCTATTTGGCCTCACCAAGACAAGATGCAGACAACATCTCTATCATCTCCACAAATGGAACTACCAAGAAGAAGCGGCCTTGGAGTCGCTCGAATGCCTCACGCAAGCCTACGGGCCTTGCCAGCGCCATCGCAGCCTCCAGTCTCGCCATGGCAAACCACAGCCTCACCGCTGCTCAGCAGGCACAGCTAACTGCTGCGGCCGTGCAGCCCCCAAATTCCGCTTCCACCATCCGCAAGCTATCCTCTGCCAGTGCACAATCACCGGGGTCTTCGCGCCACAATAGAACCAAATCGAACGAACTGTCACCTTCGAAGAGCAATCGTTCTAGGCGCGCAGGTTCAATATCTATCCATAGCGACGATAGATCGGAGTACTATCCAGGCGATGACCGCCCAGAGTACTATTCCGGCCTTGAAGACAGTTCGGACGACGGCGACGACTCGGACGACAATTTGGACGATCTCGATCTAGGAGAGGACGATATACCAGTGACGGGATTCGCGGTTGCAAGCAATAAGCGCAATGCAGACTTCCATGAACTATTCCCGAGCATACCAGAGGGGGATTACCTGATCGATGGTGTGAACTTTTATCTGGTATTCATTGCAACTCGGCTGACTGCTCTTCGAGATTATGGATGTGCGCTTCAACGGGAAATACTCATACAAGGAAGGCTGTATATATCAGAGAACCACATTTGCTTCCACGCGAATATCTTCGGCTGGATCACAGACGTACGTTCCTTATTCTGTATCTTCATTTCCTAATCTCATTTCATGCGTAGCTGTCGATCCCTATCAACGAAGTAACGCACCTTGAAAAGAAAATGACCGCCTTCGTGATCCCCAACGGCATTCAAGTGACGACGCGCCAAAACAAGTACACCTTCGCGTCGTTCCTGTCGCGTGACACAACGTATGACGTAATCCATAACATCTGGAAACTTGAACGACCCGACGACGCTGCCAGCATCTCCAGCACCGGACGTGCCTCGTTGGACGCGCCTGGCATGACCGCAGCGCTTGGGGGTTCCGACAGCAATGGCTCTGCAACGACCAGGAAAGCGACAACATGTACGTGTGGGAAAGAGGGCAAGCATTTTTCCGAGACGGCGCTCGAGGCAGTCGTTCCAGGGACGCCGGAAAAGATATACGGCTTGATTTTTGCGAGCGGGTTCATGAAGGATTTCATGGCGGTCAACCAAAAGCTCATGGGTGCGTGCCACGTCATGCCCGATATCATCCTACTCACCATCCCGCTCTCAAGACATCCAGATATCCGACTGGACGCCTACAGCGCCCGACTCAAAACTTCTCGCGCGGAACATGTCGTATATAAAGCCCTTAAACGGAAGCCTCGGGCCTAAGCAGACCAAGTGCGAGATCCGCGATGAGACGCTGGTGTGCGATTTCGAGGACCACGTGACGACGCTGACGACGACGCGCACACCAGAGGTGCCGAGCGGGGGCGTGTTTGCTGTGAAGACGCGGACGTGTATCATGTGGGCGGGGCCAGTGTCGACGCGCATCGTGGTGACGACCGAGGTCGAGTGGACGGGCCGCAGTTTTATCAAGGGCATCATCGAGCGTTCCGCCATCGATGGACAGAAGGTGTATCATGGCGACCTGGAGAAGGCGATGCGTGCGTACATCAAGGAGCACCAGACGGAGTTCATTCCGGCGGGCGTGGACCTCGCTGTCATCTCGGCGGCGGCGGCGGAAGTGAAGGAGGGTGCGGGGCCTGCGGAGGGTACGGCGGAGGTCATGAAGACAGAGGAGGAGGAGCGCAAGCTGAGGGAGAAGGAGAGAAATCAGCGTGGCTTGCAATGGGCGTGGGACACGATCGACGGTGCATACCAGGTGGCCAAGCGGAGTACGAAGGGGGCGCTCGAGCTCGTGCAGGACGCGTGGGAGCAGTCATCGTCGACAACGATACTGTATTTCGTGATCGTGCTCCTTGTTTTCAGTAACCTCTACACGCTGATGCGGTCGGGAAAACGGGAGGATGCGGCGGTGAGAAAGAGCCTGAAGAAGGAGGAGGAGAGGGAGAAGTGGGTGCAGGGCGTTGTGACAGCCTTGTGGGACGAGCTTGGTGCAGCGAAGGCGCCACAAGTGCATGTCCCCTTCAACCCACCCCCCGGGCTGCCTCCTGTTGCAGCGACTTGGAGGCAAGAGGTTGCGCAGCTACTTACGACACTGGAGTCGGCGGAAGAACGGATACGGACCCTCAGAAGTAGTTTGAAGTCAGTGGAGCAGTTGGATTCGGTAGACTAGTCGCTTTTTTGACGACTAGTTTTGTCACTCTTTTATCTTCTTTTGACGGGATAAGATACCCCGACCCATATGATTGCGATTTCCATCTAGGATTAGAAACTATTGATGTCCATTTACGAACCATGTTCAATGTAGGAATCTCCGTCTCACAAATAAAGATATATTCATTAAGCAAGAAAGGTTAACTCTAAGCTAGTCTAGGATGTGTGACAGTATATACGACTCTCCAGTGGCAACAGCTGGCACCAAGAAGAGACGTATGTGGCAGCATGATTGCGTTTTGTGTGGAATTCCAATGAAGTGTTGTGATCGTCCTGATTTTCGAGTCCAAGTGGCAGGAGTCCATAGAAGCCCAGGGGCCCGTTGAAAACCGAAATGCAAGAGGTCGGCCTAGGCCTTGAGATTGTAATACAGTTGCAGAAATAATGTGTGCGGCGGCCGTGCTGTGAAAAGAACAGACCATAAACAAGCTTAATTTAAATCATATCTCATGCAGGTCGTTCGTTCTCAGGCCGATGGCCGTCGCCCGAGGTCGCAGAGCATTATCGCAGCCTTCATCATGTCCTCGTCCTCGGCGCCAGGCTGCGCGGCGGACAGCCTTCCTCCGGGCACCATGGTCCACCTAATGTCTCCTCCGGCCAGCGTGCCTGGTGGTGTGATTGCCTCGTCCGTGTCCTCGTCTGTTAAGTCCAACCTCTCCACCTCCCTCGCCCTGTGTCTCAGCTTCCCCTTCGAACTGATGCTCCGACGTGGCCGAGAAGCATGCAGACGCGCAGCAGCACACGCCCACTCCAGGGTCCGTTTTGAGCGCTGTGACTTGGTGAATGCTAGAGGTGGGCTGAAGGGCGCAGCAATGGGAGAAGATGGCATGTAGTCCCATATTGCGGCGTTGGGGTTGCGTTGTCGCGTCGGAGTGCGTGGTGGGGCCATTGGGAGCTCTGAACGCGAGGCGACGGAGTCTAGTGAAGGGCGTGATGAACGGCTCAGGGTCGAGTGAGAGGGTAGTGAGGGCTGTGAATGGGAGGGTGATTTGTCGGTTGTGTTGCTGAGCGCAGTTTTTCGTTCCATCTGCCGTTTGTTCTGGAACCATATGGTCACCGACTTGGTTTCCCTATAAACATGGTTAATGACAACGCGTAATATTGTAGATTGAGCACTTGCATTCCACCAAGCCTTGCGACAGTGTCGCGTTCCTCGCGTGAGGGATGAGCTTTCTCGTGGAAGAGGTTCTCGAGCATGGTGAGCTGGTCGTTGGTGAAGCGCTTGCGTGTGCGACGGAAGGATGTGGCGCCAATACTGGTAGCGTCGTCGGAGGAGTCGACGCTTGCGGTGGAGGACGTGCGGGACAGTGAGGGGAGGGACATAATTGAGGGCAATTTTGATACCGGTTGCTGTATTTATTCATTTCCCACCCGTTGATCACAACCAACATCAACGCGTCTCACGTCACGTGTACGCGTTCAACCGCGATCGCCGATCGTCGATCAGATTCAATACAAAGTGCTTCGTCCACGTCCCTGTTTGCGCCGCTGAACGAGTACTGCAGCCAACTTACTACCTTTTAACAAACGTCCCTCTCGTTGACATGCAGCTGACTTTTTCGACGTGTTCCCGGATTTTTCCATAGGGGCAGTCAAATCTGTCAAATTTGCTCATCCAGCAAGGCCGCCACTGCTCGCCGGACCTATTAATTCGTTACCCCTGCCCCTACGCGTGCTGCACTTAAGCTTTGTACCGGCTCTTCTGCTTTCGGTTTGGTGGGTAGTCCAATTCGTATCGGAGCCTACGAGGTCGCAAGTGCTTTCTTGGGTGTACCATCCCCTATGAGGACAGCTCTCCTCCGGCGCGGCAGACTCCAAGTGATGGCCGCCCAACTCACTATCCCCCGTCTCAATTACATTGGCCCGTCACCGTGTCGGTCCACACTGCCTAGCAAATAACGCGTAAGTACGGAGCCACCTGGAAGCCTGGTGTGAACTGCTGAGCTTTCAAGCTCTTCACCCGCTTGGTCAGTAACAGAGACGTCCCAAAGTGCTCGCCTGGCAATCGTGATACCGTAATACCATCCCTAGCCCCATATCCATTCAAACTTTCAAAGCAACTCGCGCATTGCCGTAGTTTCTTCCTTTGGTGAACCTGATGTGTAAGTATACTTGGGTTTTCTGTGAAGCAACATGCTGCCCATGCTCAACCCTATCATCGAGACCCCTGGCTTTTACTTTGGCCTCCAAGTCCTTGTTCTGAGCAATTTTGCTTATGCCAGTCAGGCCCGTCGCTCAATCAGGTATGGATCTGCATCACCTCATAAACATCAAAACTGAATAACAATCGCGGCTCCTTCTCATAGCCGTTCGAGCCACTGTTGACACACACACACATGTAGTCAAAACGCCACAATTGGAAAATCAAGCACATGTCCAGCGGAAAGATGTGGTATGAATTTCCTTCAGATATCATCGGTCCGCTACGCTGTCCAAGACTGCACACCCTTCAAAGCAGCTAGCCCCTCCGTTATGGTCGAGTGTTGCTCTGGTTAGGACCTCACTTGATACTGTCACCCCTATGCATAATATGGTGTAATTACACACATAATGAAATGCATTTTCACCTGTAATGACTGCTCCCTCCTCTCGTCCCCTCTTCCCATCATAATGCATTATCCCTGATGCATTACCCGCCTTGAGAGTGTGGATGCTCCCCGGCCTCAGCTCACATAATGCATTATCTAGGCGTGATATGCTCGGCTTCTCGTGTCCCATATTATGCATTTACGGGCCTCCTGGCTCTCCTGGCTCATGATCCCATAATGCATTACCTGGACGCTCTCCAGCCTCGGGCTCAAATAATGCATTGTGTCTAATAACACTATATTATGCATAGGTATGACAGTATGGGCTGGGATAATAGGGAAGAAGTCGATGGTAAAGTCAAGGGTTCATCCATGCTGTCAACAGGTGGAATATGGGGAACGTAGTCGGTGTACATGGGCGGTTCGTCGGACAGCTGCGATATATAACCACAAGCCTGAACAAAATATGACGTTGAACCTTGGCAAAAGATACTAGTCAAAACAGACGAGGAGCAGATGGAGGGAGCACAAGCGGAGTCGTACAGAACGAACGTCCTTATCGTCGTGAGGTAATCATTGATATTTACGTTGATAAAAAGAAGGGCTCGTTATCTGAACTGTAACCACTATGGCAGCCTCGACTGTCCCTCGATGGAAAATTGCAATCACCAACGCCATTTCAGAACATCAGAAATCCACTGGTAGGCACTTGCTTTGCGACAATTAGAGTCTCAATGAATAAAATTGATAAATCGCGGCTAGTGATTCAACTTGCCACGATTGACCCAGCAACTCCAATACCCAATGTCCGCTCGCACATCTTTCGCGAGTTCGTTAGCCCGGTATCGAAGCCCTCACTACCTTTGATCCTGACTACGACCGACATCCGAACGCCGAAGACAGCGCAGATCATATCCAACCCACACGTCCAGATCGCCTGGTGGGTCGAAGGTACCCAAGAGCAGTTCCGCATCAGCGGTCTGGCGATTGCAATACCCGCCCCTGCGAATAGCTTGTATAAACACTTCCTTCACAACGTCGAGCACGCGGCCCCTAATAGCGCCGTGGCCACGTTGAAGGGAGAAAACTTCGATTGGGAGATGAAGAGAAACCAGTCTTTCAGGAACATGAGTGCGCATATGAAGGCGAGCTGGTGCCGTCCCACCCCTGGAACACCGTTGCAGGGTGGCGAAGAAGAGGCGAAGAAGTGGCCGGTCAAGTTGGAGGAACCTGCTGAAGATGCTGACGAGGAAACCAAAAAGAATTGGAGAACGGCCCTGGGGAACTTTGCATTGTTGATCGTCGACCCTATCGAGGTGGATTATGTCGAATTGGGTGTCCTTCCGAATCGCAGGACGAGGTTCTGGAGGAGAAGTGATGGATCATGGCAGTCTGAGGCGGTTGTTCCTTGACAACCGCCAGGCTTTTCTTCCAACTTCACTATCTTCCAAGACTCGGAAGGAAGAAATTTCTTTCGACGTTCATACAGCAACAACAGCAGATCTAGACAAGTGCACGATCGAGTCTATGCCACTCCTCTGTTTGTAATAATTCCGAATTTGAAGACACTATTTTTTTTGCGCAGCTACGAATACGCCCATTTCTACAT
This sequence comes from Blastosporella zonata, assembly GCA_018856295.1. NCBI lineage: Eukaryota > Fungi > Basidiomycota > Agaricomycetes > Agaricales > Lyophyllaceae > Blastosporella > Blastosporella zonata. The sequence goes on from JAFLHD010017755.1 coordinate 12,317, forward strand.
GTACATGCAAGATTCACAACGGACGGGTATAAAGAAGAATAAGTAATAGACCAATTTTTGCAAATTGCAAGTCGTCCGATTCAATTTCTTGCTCTGGGTCGACGTCGGGATCAAGCCTTTGCCTTCTTTCCTTCGGGTTCTTCGCTTGCCCCTTCAGCAAGGTCGTCCCTGCTTCTCTTTTTGCCATTCGTTGCAGCAACATTTGCGTCGTCCAAGTCGTACTCATCCTCATCCTCCTCCTCCTCCTCCTCCTCCTCTTCGGCGGCATTGGGCTTGAAAATACAGCTTTATCTTCCGTCGCACTAGGATTTCAATTAATTAACTCACATCTCCCAAAAGCATCGCAGTCAAACTGGAGCCCTGTCCCTGTAAAAGAAGTTACGCGTGAGCTCTTGACAGTGCATGGATGATAATGAGAACCAACCTGTTCCTCTTCTCCGTCATAGCCTCCGTCGCCTTCGTATTTGTCATCTTCTTCCTCTTCCTCGCCGAAGTCCCTGGAGTCTCCCTAGAGTTCCGGTCACGAAGACATACGGTTAGACAGGGACTGTTGAACCTACCTCTTCGGCAAGCTCATACTCGTCGCTCTCTTCTCCAGATTCATTTTCATCCGCAAATCCCTCGCCCTCCACGTCCTCACCGAGCGCCTCTGAAACCTCTAGTACGAGTTTTTCCGCAGGCTCTGACATTGTTCAAGTCAAGTGTGTGGATGGGTGCGGGAATTCTACGGCTGGCTCCGGCACAGGGAAGGGTGTAAAGGGGCGATGAGAAGATGTGGGTGTGAATGTTCCTCGGGTCTGACATCCTTCAACCTCAACCTGAGTACAATTCGCGGACGTGATGCTGCTGTTTCTATCACGTGGGGGACGCGACGACGCGCTTTTGCGTTCGTCGACTCGAACGTTTGTTCCCAAATGGACACCTTATGTGTCCATCAATCTGAATCATCATATGGTCTGATCGACGTTGTCATGATAAGAGTCTGAACGTCAGCCTTGACTATCACCGCTGCTTTGCCGCTACTCCAAGGAGGTGATTTGAAGACACGCAAGCACCAGGCTGAGGATATATTTTATGAGAAAGATTGTATCTTGGATGTGGCACTTTTGATCAGCCGTTATGGAAGTTACAAGAATACTCGCGACCCTGGCCGAACCCTGTTCAGAATCGACTTGTGGCGCTTCCTGTCGATGATTTTTTTAAGCTCTAGGTGAAAATCCTGGTATTGGGCATATTGAACCCCCCCCCTCCCAACCTCCCCTGGCCCTTGCACACATACACAGCAAAATCGATATCGTGGTAGAAATACGTTATACAGCTCTGATAATTTAGGTCGCTATAAACTTGTTTCGGTTGTATCCTCCTTATGACAAGAACCCTCGGGTTCGCCAGACTGCGTGAAGTCAAGGTCTACTTCCATATCCGTTCCTGTTGGAAGGTTCACTCGCACGTTGAAGGTCAGTGTCATTATACTGGATGCCAATGTCTGGCTATCTCAGCCTCGACCTTGAGTGACTCGATGATGAGATAATTTGCGATTTGCTTGTTCGTCGCAAGTATCAGGCTCTGAACGCATTCAAGCAGGAGAGATATTACATACCTGTGAAGCGGACACGATAGTCAAGAAAGCCGAGTTGATTGGGCTGTTTATCGCGTATGTTATCAGAAAGCACAATGCACGCCGAATAGGCCGAAGCTGATTCGACAAGTATCGCGATCTGGAAAACATAGTCGTCCCTGACCGCTTTAGGGAGATTGGCCACGATTTTTCTGCCGATAATAGAGCAAGCGGGTGGCAATGAGTAGTGTCAGGACAAGGTTGACGCTAAGGGAAATCGCGAGGTATGATACAGCCACTGGTTACTTAAGATAGCAGTGGGAGGCCGCGAAAGCTGAAGTTGTTGGCGCGTTATTTGCCATTGACTTCTACAGACCCTGAATCCGATCAAGAGCCCTCCTTTACGAGATGCTTGATCAAATAGAAACCAGGTAATAACCCAACTGTAGTGATGCAGCATGCAACATAATTACCGTCCCCAGCAACCGTCGTGCCCATCGTGCTCCATCGTGCAATTCTGCTCCTTGAGAGACTCCGCCTCCTGAGCTCACAACTCAGGATCGACATCTTCCCAGCTCTCAAATGTCTTACTGAAATACGAGCAGCACATAGCGATCATTGGCATGGAGTGATTGGGACGTTAAATACGAAACCAATACCTAGCCTAGCACGGAGTTCACAGGTTCATAGGTTAGAGAATAGTATCTATATGCGGGGTAAGGGTGTCCGAGCCATCCGAAGGCAACCGCGATAGCAATACAGAAAAGCAGTCTGTCCAAGCATCCACCTTACCAGCCGGTTGTAGATACATAGCAGTGATCCCAAATAATGCAGGCCCAAAGAGAACCGAAGCATCAAGTTTGTGCATATATTTTATTGTACGTGGAGATCGAAGAACCACTGTGTAGTGTCCGGAATAGCACTCATTCGCCGCGTGAGATCGGGAGATCGGTGGATGAAGGGCAGTGCAGAAAGCTCCATGAGGAGAGGGTCGGATGAGAACGAACTTTGCGGGTAGAGCGACGTGTCACAGAGTGGTATGAGCGTTGTCATGTTCAACTGCGTGTCAAGGCCTGCGTCAGGGTCTCTTAGGTGTCAGTATGTCTCGGTAAATTGCGGAAAATGGTAAAACCTGGAGTGCATAGAACGCATGTAAAAGACGAGGGAGGATCCATAACAAGTCCTTGGCAACACCAAAGGGAGGTATCGGTCGTCGCAGCAACAGTCGGAGAGGATGGGAATACGAGCATTGGGTGTGTGTTGGATTCTAAAGCAGGGGACGAAGGCACTGACGGAGAGCTAGGAGGGAGCGGAGACGAAAATCGCAAAATGTTTTTCTTATCTGGTAGCGGCGAGGCGACGAAAGTGTCTGATGTGGGTGGGTCTGACTTGATATGTACACCCCAGTGTTCTGCTTTGACCGTCGAGCGGGTAACTTTGCGTTTGCGTTCTTTGGGAGGTGGAATCTCTTCCTCTTGCTTGATCACTGGAGGCGTTCCAACAGGAAGGATATATGTGCCTGTCGGAAGGATTTGACGAGCCTTCTTCAGCAGGGCTTTGTGACGCGAGAAAAAGCGATGAACATCTTGAGACGCAAGATTCCGCGCAGCGGCCCATGCACGACGACTCTCTACAGTAGGAATTCGTTTATCCGCATCCCAGATTTTGTATAGCTCATCAAGATGGAATATAGAGAGAGGTCGTGGGACGATTGGCACGTTTTCTTTTTCCTCGATTTTTGGAATTCGGGGCTGTTTAGCAATAGCAGCAGTGCCAGTCGCACGTTTCCTGGGTCGTTTTTTGACGGCTTCGGAAGTCGATGTATGCTGGGTAGAGTCATAAAGAGGTTTAGCAGTATTCTTTGGCTTTGCCATTGGAAGTATGTTGCAAGATAGTCTCTGAGAGTAGGCTTGAAGAAGCCAGTGGCAAGAAATCAGCTTCCAGGAACCACTTGAAGAGCCGCAGTCCTCTGATGCGTAATTCTACGAAACCAAGCTCCAAGCAGTTCAATCCACAGTTCAAACAGCAGCTGGGCAATGTCAAGAAATAGAAAGATTGATCGGTGTAGATGTGGTGGAAGGCTGAAGAGCAAGTGAAGCTAACGGCGCGCACGTGGCTTTGAAAATGACAACGAAATTGAACGGGCCGGGCATTGCATTCTACGCTGCACCTCTTCTGTCGTCTGCTACCGCGCCAGTCACGCGAAACTTACCCTACAACCAGGGAACTCCTATAAAACGCGTGGGCCTCACTACTTGCGACGAGCTTTGGTCGACTGCGCCGTATGTGGGAGCGAACGTTGCAAGACCTCATTCGTGGTCTTCGCGCCAACAAGAAGGATGAGAGCAAATTCATCTCCAAGGCCGTCGATGAGATCAGGAATGAGATAAAGAGCGATGACATGGAGCTCAAAGCTGCGGCCGTCCTAAAGCTCACCTACGTGCGTCATCTATACTCGATGCTCATAGTATTCGTTAATGTTCTGTACATCTAGCTCGATATGTTGGGATATGACATGGGATGGGCGTCTTTCCATGTCGTGGAGGTCATGTCATCGTCACGAGCCCATCTGAAGAGCGTCGGATATCTCGCAGCAGTTCAATCGTTCGATCAAGAGACCGACGTCCTGATGCTTACTACGAATCTACTGAAGAAGGTAAGGCCATTTCTGACTATCTGGGAACCAAAGTTAATCGATATCACAGGACCTTAGCTCGACGCCAGCAGACGTTGCCGTCACGTTAAATGGACTCGCTCACATCGTAACTCCAGATCTTGCACGAGACCTTTCACCAGAGCTGATCGCGATGCTGAACCACTCGCGGCCCAATATTCGGAAAAGAGCCATCCTCGCTCTATATAAAGTCTTCGTGAAGAACCCTGAAACTGCGAAACATGCGCGCACACGACTAGAAGAGAAATTGGAGGACCCTGACCCTGGTATGAGCCCCGCATCAGTTATTGTCATGTTTGAACCTTTGATTACTTTCAGGTGTCGTTGCCGCCACGGTTAACGTCCTCTGTGAACTTGCCCGTCACAATCCCACGGACTATCTATCCCTGGCCCCTCAATTATTTCACCTTCTAACCACTTCATCAAATAACTGGATGCTGATCAAAATTATCAAACTGGTGCGACTATTTTCATGCCAATAATTATATTTCTTACTCTCCCGGTAGTTTGGTTCCCTCTGTCCTCACGAGCCAAGACTAGTCAAGAAGTTACAACCTCCAATAACGGATCTCATCTCTACTACCCAGGCCATCTCATTATTGTATGAGTGTGTCCATACATGTATCATTGGCGGGATGCTTCAGGGTCTCAACGGTAACTCTTTGGCGCGGTTATGTGCCTCAAAGCTTGCTGCATTCATTGAGGACGCTGACCAGAATTGTATGTTATCAATCTTAGCTACCAATCGTTTCGTACTGAATTGTGCGAGCTAGTGAAGTATATTGCGCTGTCGGCTATGACAAAGATCGCCCCCTCTCATCCACATCTTGTTGCTGAATACCAGGACACCATTCTCGCTAGTGTCAATGATCAGGACATTAGTATCCGGATGAGAGCCCTGGATCTTGTTTCTGCCATGGTTCGTCCAGCAAAGGTCAACTTTCAGGGTTGCTGAGATTCATATATCCACAGGTCGACCGCGACAACCTTCAATCAATAGTCCAGCAGGTCTTGTCGCATCTGGTGCCAGAGAAATCATCGTTGGCTCTACCCACTGCTGCCCAGTCCCTTGCACAAGCCACAGCGCCGACTACTCGACCCTTCTTATCCCCAAGCCAATCTCCCGCCTATCGCCTCGTTCTCTGTCAACGAATCCTCACCATGTGTTCTCAGTCAACATACGAGAATGTCACCAACTTCGAGTGGTACATATCTGTGCTTGTGGACCTTGCCCATATTGCGAACGTTGATGTGGGCGCTGAAATACGCGACCAGCTTGTAGACGTCGTAGGGCGCGTCAAGGCCGTGCGGCGATATGCTGTGAGACTGATGTACCAGTTGATCAGTGATGATACCAGGTTACGGAATGCGCACGACGAGGGAAGCTGCTCTGAGGTCCTCTGGGCTGCGGCTTGGGTGTGTGGCGAATATTGCGAGTGAGTTTGTCAGCATGTGTTATCGTATGCTTCTTGCTGACCCACTGCTCAGTGAGTTGGCTGAGCCTCACAAGCTGTTACCGTATCTTCTGCAACCAGAAGTATCGAATCTCGCTCCCGAAATCATAGCAGTATATATTCAGGCTGCTACGAAGATCTTTGGGAGCTGGGCTGCCAGTGTGGCTCAACGATGGGAGGATGATGATCTATTGGATGTCAAAAACGTCGTGGAACAATTGACAAGTAGGCTCAGCGAGCTCGTCAGCAACCCTCATATCGATGTCCAAGAGCGAGTGAGTACATTGAGTCATTGACATTACCCAAAGAACGTATGTCTGACCTATTCCTCACAGGCGGCAAATTCTCTGCAGCTCTTCCGCTTCATTCAGGCCGACCTCGATGCTCATCGACCAAAGCCCCCAATAACACCAGGCTTCCCGACCGACCCCGAAGTATTGTCTCCTGAGCCGCGCTTTCCGAAGAGCCTATACCTCATTGAACCGCTTTCATCCACCTACGAGCTTAATCCGGTCGCCACGAGCGCGCAGGCAAGCGTGCCGATACCAGAGGGCCTGGACCTGGATGCATGGATAGTGCCGCCGCCACAAGAGATTATTGCCGACCAACCTCCAGATCGGAAGAAGAAATTGAAGAAGGGCAAGGGCAAGGAGGTAGGGGAGAGTAAAGTCAAAGGCTTGAAGCAGAAAAAGAAGGAAGAGGTGGAATCCGTTGAGTACGGGGATGCGCTGGCACCAGCAGAGCCGGAGATTGAGACCCCTGAAGAGAAGGCCGAGCGAGCGAGGGTATGTTTTGACCTTTCTGTAAACGCTTTTCATTCTCATGCCGGTCGCGTATCGTTGACAGCGGAAAGCAGAGCGGCTAGCGCAGCTACGAGACGATCCATACTACATTGGCACTGACGTTCCCAAACCACCTGAAGAGGATATCGACACCATACCTGTCGTATATTTAGAAGGAATGCCGTCTCTTGCAGGTTTGTTGCATGCTTTCCCCCACTTCAGCTGATGATTGACTTGCTCCTAGGTCCATCCACGCAGGGATTGCCCGCTCTCAAAACTCCATCACAAACGTTCTCGACCACCTCATTTGTGATTGATCGGGAGGGTGAAATGCCCGAAGGCGCCGTAGTGTCAATGCCTGCTTCGGGCCCTGTTTCAAGACAGGGGACGCCTGTCGCTGGCGCAAACTATGAGCCAATACCAGCACGACTATCGGCCTTCCCGCCGTACGAGGTACCCGACGACGATGTTCGGACAAGCACGCCAGAACCTATCAAGGTGACACGGCCGAAGAAAAAGGGGACTGGGAAGAAGAAACGGACACCTACCGTAGCCAATTCATAGACGATAGATTTCATTGCAATTACACACGACGAGAGCTTATGGCCGCCGCAGAGGATTTAATGGCTTCCCAAGATGTTGAAGATTACTGGGAGGTAATACTGTATAAGAATCCAGTATCAGGCAATATGTCCCATTGTTCCTGTGCCCTCAGAGTGATAGTATTACCTTTGAGCAACCTTAACCAGCGCCCACTAGAAAAATTGGCAATGGGACAATGTTGTTGTAGGTTACCTGGGAGTCGAACCCAGTCGCGCGATTTCCTAATGACAGCCACATGTACCAAACTGATATACTAGCAAAATGGGAGGTCACTTCTGGGCTCCTAGTATGTCCACATGTCCGTCTAGGGCACAACGCGAGGAAACCTTCTCCCCTTGTTTCACGGAATCAGCGGGTGAACATGTCATACAGGATACAATGGAGGCATTCAACCCATCCAGGTCATTCGAGAACAAATAACTCAATATTCCCGAGCAGAACATCGGGTTTGTTGTTGCGAAATCTATCACCATTCAGGGCTTCATCGTTCAACGCCTCGAGGCTGAATACAGCGCCGAGTTTTAGTGGACCCCCGAGGCAGCGCGCCGGAAGCGAAAGCCGCTGCAGAGGCAACATTGTACTCAGTGTGTGGGAGGTAGCCGTAGATATGCTCCCCGGCTTTGTGCGAGGAGCGTAGGACGACGCGTGAGATAAGAGCCTTATGGTGACTATCATGATTAGTACGTTGTTGTCCAAGACGACGTCAACGTCGCGGTGGGGCACTTGCGGTTCACCAAGCGTAAATGGAGGCTAGATGTCATTTGTTGAAACTTTATGGTGAGGAGAGAGCGTGACCCACCGAGTAGCTGTTCTTCTCTGGCGCGCGCATTCTTACCCTCAGATACAGGCCGATGGAGAGAACGAGTGTCTTGAGCAGCACCCCGCCTTCCAAAGGAATGTTATGGAGGTCGACTGTCGAGGTAGTGTCATAGAGCGTCGTTTTTCCAGGCCCTGCATACCGAATTAGGATCTCCAAGCCATGGCCAAACGAGTGGGAACGGAGTTGTAGAGGATGCGCCCGTTTGTGGTCTGTAGCATGGTAGGTCAAGGTCAAGATTTGACTAGTAGTAGCAGGATGAGTTGAAGAAAATAGTGACTACGGGGCAGAAGGACTTGAGACTTTATGCGATTGGTGTATTCAAGCTGGAGAGGCGCAGCTGAGTGACTTCATCCTGATTAGTAAATCCGAAATGCAAGATTGTAAGCTGAGAATTGCGTGGTTAAGGGAAGTAAAGAACCATTGAGTGGACTTTGAGAACGCGATAGTTTCATTTTTTTTGCGTATCAATGACAGCCTGACCATTCGGGAATCTCGAGGGCTGATTAAGTCTGCTCCAAGTCCGGAAACGTGTATTTTCACTAGTTTTCTGCGCGACGACGAGAAGGATACGAATGGGATTGCAGAACGAGGGGATAGAGGCCAAGTTGAGATGGGGATTTCTTGGTCATACCATCAGAGTTTGACCCATGAAATGAATGACACGCGTCGATGCCGCCGTCTCGCGACCGTTACAGAGTACTTAACGAGCAAAAAACCACTGGAATCAGGGGATTGCTGAGTTCAATGACACAATTTCCTGATTTTCTCTAGTCGGACCCAAAATCACGATGTTGTTGGGGCTTACTCACTCTTCAAGATTTGTAATGCCCAATCTGACCGCCCAGTTGATGTAACCCGTCGTGAAGATATACTGGGGAATCTTTCTTGGTCTATGTGAGGATTTTTATCATAGCGTCGGACCGTCGGCGTCAGTAATATTAACACTGACAAATTACCGGCTTCTGCGCTTTTGCCGTTACCATCGTAGATGCTATTTTTGTCCTGTCCCCTCTACTACACACCCCATACTGTCCCAAGCCAAGCAATAATCCTGGCTTCTCCCTAAGATGCTGGCGCGGCTGGCCAACTTCAGTGGCGTTGCACAAACCTGGAACACGCATTTTGACGTTGGACAAGAACTATCGTCTTCGCCTTCCTCAGAAGATGCACTGGTTAGCATTAACATGGCCTTCTATGCTGCACTTGGATCGAATTCTTCCTGCAGGTCATCGACTTTCGAGCACTGCGTTCTCTTATACCCTCGCACCCGGAGTTTGCTTTGCAACATCTCATGACAGGATGTATCCGCCCAGCGTGCCATAGCTTGCATGAAATGATTAAGAACGATATCAACCAAGTTGTAGAGGTCTTGACTAGTTTGGAGAGCTCAGTGCAGCACGATTCCGCAGAGTATATCCCTGAAGTTCGACATTCTGCATAGAGGTTGTCGGCCTTACTGACTCCCTCGGTAGGGACTCGATTCATCTCCTGAATGCCCACTGAACCTTGTCTCGCTACCCCCACACGATGAATACATGCCATATCGACCATGCGTGAGTATCTCAAACAAGTTCAATATGCACATCAACATCTTGTTTCTCTCAGGAATTGGACTATACGCAGGAGGTCGTGCAAATACCATCATCCACACAATCACCTTTAAACTTTACAATCCCAACTATTATGATCTCATTTTGTGCTCCGCCCGAGCAGCAGATGACCTCTCGTGTTCCTATCCAGGACAGTGCATTTGGTGATCAACTTACGGTCCCAAGTTACCCGGCATTCAACCACGCTTTCCCCCCATTGATACTTGCACCGCAACCAACGCTCGCACAGCAGAATTGGACGTGGCAGTCTGGACACTGGCACGCAACCCTACCTTCTATTCACGAGCAGGAAGTGAGGGGATTGTTTTCACGAGTGCCGAAACGAAGATCGCGTCGGACACGCATCCGTCTGTGATGGCAACACTCTGGGAAACACCCTGAAATGGTTCTCCCTTGGCGATAGTATGCCCCATGACTGTAGATGGATAGGATTACTGTATTTTTAGGCCCGTGTAAAACTTGTATAAACGGAGGACTGGAATATTGTTAAATGCAAGCCCTCCCGTCCGTGATGGAGTCATTCCATATATGGTTGACACGTGCGCCTCATCGCAGTGACGTTTCGCCAAACGTGGACCACCGTTTGTTCTATCGCAAGTCTTTCAAGTCACCTTTCTTTCAACACCAGGTTTCTATCCCGACATTCCACTCTCAACAGTGGTGTAAATACACGCTTCTCGCGTTTTACTTTGTTCATGACCTTCAAAGCTCTCTTCTACGCCTATGTCCTCGGAGGAATCACGTTTATCCCTCTTGTCCTGGCTGGCCTTATTTTCTTCACCATCTACACATCTGTCCCCGTAGGAGATGCCGACGTAGCGAAGAAGCGCAGAGAAGTACTCGCTGCGCAGGGTAACGAGGCAGATGGACAGACACCAGACACCGACGATACCCCGGTTCCAACGCTCGAGACCGACGATGTCCCACGCACACGGAAGGGGTGGCTTACCATGCGCAGAACGTTCGAGGAGTCCAGTGCTGACGGTGGCTACGTGACGATCATGCTCTCCTTCCTTGATGCACGTTCGAAGGATCCAAAGCGGTCGCGACCAAAGGACATGTGGTTTGTCGTTCTAAAGGGCACGGTGCTTTACCTTTACGAGGACGAGAACATGACCGAATGCGAGGCGGCGATCGAGCTGGGAGTGCACGAGGTGATTGTCTACCCTGAAGGGCTTCTGGACGGAGAGCTGTTCGCGAAGCGAAACGCAATATGTCTAAAGCCGAAACAGAAAGACGACGAGCAGCATATGCCGAGCGTGACGAAAGAGATGAAGCTGGGTGGGGAGGAAGTTGAGGCAAAGGTGCAAAAGAAAAGCTCGAGCCCGAGGCGACAAGAGAAGGAGCGGGAGAAATTGCCGGAGGTCGAGAAATCAAAGCAAGCAGCTAGGGAAGAGGCTCTCGAGCCATCTACCCCATGGTTCATTTTCGTCCGCTCAAACATAGAGATGGAAGACTGGTATCTTGCCCTCATTCACGCATCGACCAACCCAAGCAAAACGCCTTCATTAGCTCCCCTGCAACCAATATTCATGCCCTCGGATATGCATCATCTCGTTTCAACTTTGGACGAACAGCCTGACGTCATCCCAACTCGGTGGCTGAACGCACTCATTGGGCGTGTGTTCTTCAGCTACTACCGGACACACAGGCTAGAACATTACATTATTGGGCGTCTGATGAAGAAACTCTCGAAAGTCAAAAGACCGACCTTCTTGACCGACATCGTCGTCACCGAGGTCTCTGTCGGCGATAGAGCTCCAACCCTCAGCAAGCCCATGCTCAAGGAGCTCACCAAGGAGGGGGATGCGTCTATGGAGGTCCACTTTCATTACAAGGGAGAATTCCGCATAACCATCCAGGCGACGGCCATGATCGCTTTCGGGTTCAAGTCTTACTCTGTCAAATTGGCCCTTGCTGCCGTCTTGAAGGAGCTCGAGGGCAATCTCTTGATCAAAGTCAAGCGACCACCCAGCTCTCGTATCTGGTATGCGTTCACGCAAGCGCCACGGATGGTATTGGAAGTCGAACCGATCGTAAGTGATCGTCAGGTTACTTGGGGCATGATTTTGAGCACCATAGAATCAAGGCTCAAAGAAATTGTATGCTCTTCAATCTTTGTTCCTCGAGCGTGTTATTCAAGTATTTGTAGATAAACGAGTCGGTGGTTATGCCCAACATGGACGACATATCCTTTTTCGACAGCTCGAAGTTTTCGCATCGCGGTGGAATATGGGCCGACGCTTCTCGACACGAAAAATCTGCTTCCCCCCTTCCTGACGCTGATTTTGCTAATGAAGTCCAATCAACTGCTTCTGCTCCAGTCCCAGACGCCCATCCCACTGCCGAGGAAGAGCCAAAGAAGTCGCAATCTGCAGAGGAGTTGACTGTTCCCGCTGAACCCACTGTTCTCACATCGACACCTCCTCCCGTTGAGACTCACAGTGCACCCCCAGAGGAGGAGTCTACGGAGTCTCGTCCATTAGAGAAGCGCCAACGTCCGTGGTTTTCAAGCGTCGGAAGTGAAGGCTCGAGCCCTCGTAAAGGTCTCTTCCCTGAGCCTGATGACGAAGCAAATGACGAGAGCCTGCAGCGTGGGCGCTCAACGGAGTCCGATAAGGGCAGCATCGCGTCTACGAGGTCACGGTCTTCGCCTCAAAATACCGATCCTTCTTCACAAAATCGCCAACCAACGCTAGAGAGTGACGACTCCTCATTGCTGATGCCTAACACTGTGCGCCGCTCGTCGTCTCAGCATTCAACTAAGCACGCCAAATCACCATCTACGGACTCTTCAAGAAGTGTGCCTGACCCCGAGACAGTCACAGCAAGGAAGGTTTCTGACGGCCTCACGAGCCCCAATCGTGGCACCTCGTTCTTGTCTACATTGAAGTCGCGCGCAGGGGACAAGCAGGCCCTTAGCAACACAGCCAAGGAAGCCATGCGAAAATGGGGTGTCAACTGGGGCACGAAGAAAGATGCAAATAGTGACGACAACTCAGACCATAACTCTATCGGTTCGGCGATTAGCTCACGGCTACGACCTGAGACGGGCTTTGGGGTGGGTGTGGCTAGTAAGGCCCGAGCAAGTTATGCGGAGGTGAGGGCAGCGGTGGCGGAAAGGAAAGGCAAGGCTACAGGTGACGAAGGGACAGACCATAGTCGGGCCTCGTCGCCTGCGACATTGCCCGTGCCTATCCCAGAAGGCTCAAGGGGGAAATCACGCTCTAGCAGCAACCCATGGTCGAGCCCTGAGCTCCCGGCCACAGACAGCGTATCACCTTCCTCATATCCGGATAGCGTTGAGCTGTCGACATCTGCTCACTCTGCGTCCTCTTCGTCCTCCAAGCGCTTGTCCGTAGGAGGCGGAGATGGGTCACGTAAATCATCTCCCTCCATCTCACGGAGCACGACCGAAGGGGAATGTGTCACGATTCAGCCGTCGAAACCCATACACGTCGTACAGCCCACTGCCAAGACCATGACGATCCCCGGCATTCATGCAAGCCATCGCGGTGAGATCATGTCGATGGGCTACGTCGCGCCACCGCAGCCCCCCTCAATGAACCCCACCGAGGGCAAATCCTCAATTTACCGGCTCTTCGCCTCCAGTGGCTCGGGCTCGGGCTCGGGTTCGTCAGGTCCGGGTGGTTCTGCCTCTGGATCGGCATCCGGTGCAGCAATTCCGCCACCACCGTCATCCTTGCAACAGCCGGCGCCGCTAACGTCTACTACATCACCCCAGGACAGTTCTGTCACCTCGAACTCAAATGAACCGTCATCCAGGGATGCCCCGTACCTTGCTCCTCCGCAGCCCACTCCCAACGTCATCTCTTCCTCTTCACCCTCGCGTGTCCCACCGCCGCTCCCGCCCCGCTCCCCCAATACTCAGCGCCCGCACCACATCCGGAGCACCCCATCCGCCGAGGAGGCACTCAAGAGCATCGTGAGCAAGGACGCTGAGCGGAGCCGCCCCCCGTCGTTCGAGAACGGGGAAACCACCACAATGACCCACACAAGTGAGAATGGAAATGGGACCGCCAACGGTATTAACGGTTTCCCCGCCGCCATCAGCGCCCCAAGCAACGGTGACGCCATCCACGCAGGCGCAGATGATAATACACCCGTCTCTGAGCCTGAATTGGACCCTACTGTGTCTGAGTCTCGTCCGGAACACGAGCTCCCCACGACGCCCAAGAAGTCGTTTATTCCAAACCCGAACGCACCCCCACTACCTCCGCGCCGACCACAGGTTCCACAAACGCAGGCTTGATACATAGGCTAAGTTAAATCCAGAAGTGACCCTACCTTACCCAACTTACAATTACTGTACAGTATCTACCACACGACGTACGGTCACTCGGCGTTCTCTAATACTCCTTGCATGTCGTAACACCTATCCATCATTGCACCGTCGCTTGTTCCATTACACATGTCTTGTCCTGTCTAGCTGCCTTTTTTTTTGTACAATTTGCATGCATATACGTTTAGTTGACAGGCTTCCGGTCTGAGTGTCCTATGTACGTCGAGCGCTCAGATCCCTTTAGCCTTTTCACGGTCGCAGATCGCGATCGATTGGTGGATTGCCAAGTTCGTGATACATAGTGATTAGTGATTCGTTAAAGGCCGGCTCTTTCTTTGGACTTCACAACCGTCGTTGAAATGGCTCCGCATCGTAATTAATATTATAAGCTGCACGGCGCGCCTTATCACATCTATCGTCTCTCTATTTCAATCTGCGCGAGCGGGCGCCTTCAAGTTCATGATCATATCTCCCTCGCTCGTTTGCGAAGATGATAGTAACAACGATCACCTCGTCGCATTGACGACTTCTTCGACAAAGATCTTCCTCAGAGTTATTTGACTTGATCTGAGACCCAGGCCAGGCCCCAGACACGTATGTCAGGTCCATCGTACCACGGGAGTATTTTGAACAAGGGCCGCAAAGATAAACATAACCCACATCAATCACCTCGAGGCGTTGCGCATATCCCATAGAAAGGCGTGTTTTCACAGGGAGGGAATGGTTTTTGATGGGTGGCGGGGTTGCTATGGTGGGGATGTGACAACTCTCATCCCAAGTTTGGTGTATCATGTTTCCCCGTGCCGACCGGGAGCTATGTCAAGAATTAAAATCAATTATGTATGTTGGTGGAATATTAATGGCATCGTCATGGGCAATGGTTACATGATGGAGAGATGAAGAGATGAGCGAGGCGGTGCACAGGGGATCGCGGGAGGGGATCCTATTGGCTCCTATTGGCTTTCAATGGCGCGCAAATAGAAGGGGATGCTCGGTGAATCATACATGTCTTGGGGTGGATGGATGGATGGCCCGGGAGCCCTGGTTTTCCTATAGGGGCGACCCTATTCCCTGGCTGCTGTTGTGAGGAACGATTAGATTATACATATCAGTTGCGCCCAGGGCAGCGGAGTGGGTAGTCGCTTTACTCCCTCTCTCCCTCCCTTGCACTGTATTGGTGCTATCTGCGCCTCCCTTGTTTACGCGAAGGCGCCTGGATCAGATCCACTGACGGTCGATCGGTATCGACACGAGGCGAGTGACAGGTACTATAAGCCCGAGGATACGAGAAGGGTACGCTTTTATGCTGGGTATATGTTTGCTCCCGACGACAGGTGTAAGTAGGTGCGTTCTCTTGTTGGTTGCTCCCAACTGGTTCGTGAGGAGATTGTAACGACACGACACAGACAGACAGGCATTTCGACCACGCGACAGCTGCCTAGGTTCGAATTCTTATGACGACGACGACGACTATGACGACCGCTACGACTTCAAATACGAAGATTAACATGAGTGGTGTGAGGGTGGCGGAGGGGAGTCAGCAGATCGTGTGGAGGCCAAAGGGGCGGGGTGGAGAGGCGAAGACCTCGCTGATTATTTCACCGAATCTGGACGCGTTGTTGGAGTATGAGGAAAAGGTGCGGCTTACATCGCCAACGTCGCCGCAGTTCGCGCCGGGGCTCCCGCCTCCGCCTCGACGGAACTCGCGTAAAGCTGGGCCGCGGTCGCCGACGTCGCCCAAAGTGGGGAGTCCGCTAATCCAGGAGGCGTGGGGATGGGCAGAGAATCCGTACATCAATCCAGCACCAGAGTTGGAGGAGTTGTTGGCAAGGGAGATGGCAGGAGATGTGGCAGGAGAATCTGGAACGCATGGACCGTCGGCTGATGGGGAAGTGTGTTCCGTTGGAGCACCCCGACCATCATCTGGGAAGAGCCGGCTACTACGCCCGTTTGCGATCTTCAACGACGCCAGTTCCAAGGTTGAGTTGAAGACAGGAGACGTTTCAAATACACAGAAGCGAACAAGAAAGGGTGAGTGCTGTGTGGCCTGTGTATTAATTTGTGACCATTAATTCAAGCCAGGTCAAAGAATGGACGATCTGGTATTGGATATCCGGCGGGATGTGAGCAACGAGCTAGGACGGCGGCCTATGCTTTCCCACGCCCGTCCGTCATCGTCTTCGTCTTCGTCGTCTTCGTCGTCCTACTCTACAGTGTCTCCCACTTCGACCATTGACCCACGCATCAGCATCTCGAGCACCATGTATCCCACATCCACCGTCTACTCGCACGGTGTCTACGTCGATGAGCCCCTGCCCATCATCCCCCCACATCGCTCCTCGTCGCTCTACTCGCGCCAATCATTCATTGACATTCTTTCCCCTACTGCTCCAGAGTTTACTATGTCACCTCAGTTTACTAATTCACCCCAGTCTAATGCCCCAGAGTATTCACGTCAGTCAGAGTTTTCTCGCCATTCTACTCCGTCTCCGTCTCCGGTCGATCACAAACCTCCCCTTCCCGCAACTCCAAAACCCACTTTCAATCGATCTGTCCCTCCCACAACAAATTTCCTCGATCTCGAGGAACGCTCCGATCTCATCAGGAAAAATCGCAAACTCGCCAAGGTATTTGGTCAGAACCCAGGCCCTGATGCCATCCCCCACCAATTTTCTCGAAACACCAAACCCCCTGTTTTGCCTATGATTTCCGCTGTCCACCAACGTTCCTCCCTCTCCCTCGAACACCACGGCGTCTGGCTTCCTCAAACAGACTTGATCCACACAGCACACACTCGCAGGCACTCTGATCCCCTCAGCCCTGACTACCACCAGTCGTTCCTGGGAGACATCACAACTTCTCGTCCCTACATACCCGCACAAGACGAAAATAGAGCCTCTTCCCCGACGTCCTTCATTGATCTGTCAGATGACCTCCCTTCGGCCTCTCTCCCTGCGCCGAAACACCGTGCCTCCGCCGCCGCATATACTTCTCGCGGCCGTCCCCGGCGCCCCTCCTCCCCCTCAGCACAGTCCCTATTTGAGTCCATGACTCCAGAGGAACAGGCAGAGGAGTCCCGCAAACGTAAACGCGAAAAACTCGCCAAACTTCACCGTTTCCTAGGCTCCCGTGTACCGACAAACCTCGTTCTCGGCCCCGACCTTCCAGACCCCCCTCTGCCCCCTTTAGATCCCACCATCATGGCCACCATGAACGAAAACGAGGTAACGAGAAAGGACTGGCTCAGGCGCCGTCGCAGCAGCTCTGCCGCCGCTTACCGTTCCACGTGGTCAGACGAGATCGACAGAGTCAAGGAGGACCTCAACAGTGCGGAAAAGGCTATCAATGTCCGTCGCGCCCAAAAAATGGAAAAGGTGTGTTCCTTTCTCGTCATCTTCTGCTACACCCTTCCTCACATCCATTAGGTCTTTGGTGTCGCACCCCCCCAGACGCTGTACCACACCAGACGCTCGCCGTCACCCTCGGTGACTAAAGCCGCCGCCATCACCGGAAACAAGATAGTGTCAGGCTGGACATCACCAGGCGAGAGCCTCCCCCCTGTCACAGGCCTTCGCAACCCAAACCGCTCCTCGTATGCAAAGCCAAAGAAGACCAAGGATGGTAGACCCGGGACCTCAGAATCCAACAAGGCACTCCTGCCCAAAAAACGCGACGACTCGAGGGAGCCTGGCCTGCGCAGACGGTCATCAGTCGTGTACACACATTACCAGGAGTCCCTGAATTCCTTGACTGACATCATCGATCGAGTACGTCGCTCACCCTTTCTCTTTATTAAACCTCCTCACTGACCCGCTTTTGCAGGATGACAAAGAGTCTCTTGCTGAGCTCCACGAGTACCTCAACTCGGGTGACATGACCGTGGCCCCGCCTCTGCAGGCATTTGTGCGCACGCCCACCACACCCACCGCATCCGACAGGCGCCTCTCCAACGCCTCCTCCATCAAATCCGAGCGCCGGCG
Source organism: Blastosporella zonata (assembly GCA_018856295.1). NCBI lineage: Eukaryota > Fungi > Basidiomycota > Agaricomycetes > Agaricales > Lyophyllaceae > Blastosporella > Blastosporella zonata. The sequence continues at coordinate 30,101 of JAFLHD010017755.1, forward strand.
CTCCCTCCCCGCACGCACCTCCATCATATCCGACACGTCCGACTACAGCGTCACCACCCCGCGTCCAGAGGTGACGGATTTCCAGGCACGACGAAGGCGCGCGGCGAAGCTCACGCAGTTTTTCGGAGTCAACTACAAGGAGCTCATCACCGAAGTCCTGGAGAGCATCGAAACAGGCTTGGAGCATGAGAGGAAGAGGGGGACGCTGGGTCCCGAGGAGGCCGAGGTGGGTTTTTGTTTCATTTTTTCTTTGAGTTGGGTTTTGGTATTGAGAGGGCCGCGTTTTTGTGTGTAGGACTTGCTGGTGCGTCTGAGGAAGCTCCGGACGAAACGGTCTGCATTTTGAGGCATCTCCCTCCTGATTGGAGTTAGGCGAGACCGTCACTATCACCCACTATCACTGCATGCAGGCTGTGGTATACCATTACCATCAGCATCCTGCGACGGAAACAGACTCGACGTCTCTTCCCATCATCCATTCAATCTGTGTTTTTTTGCTACCACGCATACCATCACTGCATCGGCGGATAGGCATTTGCATTTGCATACCCAGATTCCAGAATCCCCAACTACCCAACCCAGGCTTAGCCTCTTTTCTATATCCCCTCTTATTTCTGATCATATACTGATATTCACCCAAACCCATGCATTCATCCTGACGAACATATGTCGACGACGATCCTTCTCCTTTTCTTTCTCAATCTCTTCTTCGCGCATATATTTCCTTGCAATCGAGTAGTCGTTGGCTGTACAACTAGTACTAGCATACCTGTAACAATTTTATTCTGCTTCTGATGTATGTATAATGGTTTGTGTGATATGGGAACGTTGGATGTCCTGATTGAAGAACATCCTCTTCAATGCTTCCAATCGGCTGCCTCTCCACAACACATCTCATGGCTTTATTCCAGCCCCCACTGTACCTTGAGCAGGGTTCTAGGCCTGAGGTTGAATCAGAAAAGGAACAGCTTCCATGCAGCCATCTGTCTAACTGGCCGCTTATGTACTTGTCTAAGCCAGTGCACCCATGTCGTCCGACGACGAATACGCCTCCCTCACCCTCCCCACATACACAAACAAGGAGCTAGAAGCCATCGACGCGCACGTCCAAGCGTGTCTGTCTGCGCCTGCGCCTGCGGGGCAGCCACAGATCACCATCGAAATCGCAGACGAGTCGGAGCCGGTATCTCAGTCTCCCACTGTTGTGGTTCCCGAGGATCTGAGCGCGTTGAGTGCGACTGCGAAGGGTAAGGGGAGGAGGGGAGATTGTGCGGATCTGGACGCGCTGAGTCCAATGGAGAGATACCGCCGACACGGCGTGCTCAACGTGACAGACCTCGTGTCGTTGGCTTGGTGAGCGCGTTTCTTCGCTCGCTTTGAGTGGTTTCCTTCATCTGGTGTGCGGTGAGTGTAGGTGTGAGGTGCAGTACGACTATGGACTGCGCCAACGGCGTTCGATGCCCATCGCGTCGCGGCCGACGTCTTTCATCTCAGCACAGGGGAAAGAGATATCCGTCGCGAAGGAGGTGGCTGCTGCGAACGATGTGGTCACGAAGCAGGGAACGGTAGGTGCTGTTTGAGCGTTTGAACGCGACATTAACTGAGCTTTTATGGCGTAGGCGCTGCATAAAGTGTTGGAACGGCTGGTGAAGCCGGAGGAGTTGCGGGTGGACATCTCGTCGGAGGAGGAACAGTGGGCTCTTCGGTGGGGACGATCGTTTCTTGGGTTGTTCGGCTTGGCTGATGGTTGTGCTTGAAACTAGTCTGGTTAACATGCTCACGAGCTTGCAGTGTATTGCCCTCGAGGGGTACACGGTAAGTCAATTCTATGTTCACGCGTAGCAAGCTTATAACGTCGGATTTTAGCGCGAGTTACCGGTATTTGGGATTATCCAGGGAGTGGTCGTTAATGGTATCATTGTAAGCGCCTGCGTCTTACTTTTTTCTACTACTTTTTGACTATAATGCATTTCCAGGACGAAGTATTAATGAAGACCGAAGGACCACTCACGCCACAGAAACGTACGAATGACGACTCTACTTCCCCTCGCAAAAGAAAAAAACCGCGTCGATCGGTTTCTCCCTCACAGCACTTCGTGACCGATTTCCTCCCCAGTTCCACCTCAGCAGATCCTCCCACATCTTCCTATCCCGACAATCAGCCGTTGCCTTTACCAATAGAGGCCGATCCAACGCAACCCCGGCGACCAGATCAGCCACAGCCACCAAGTACTGGGCTCCCACGAAGATTCCTCCACCTGATAGACACGAAGACACGGGAGAGCAACTCTGTGCCACATCACAAAGACACCCTTTCCGGCCGAATGCAGCTCATGATATACTACCGTCTCTTAAAAGACATGATCTCCACCTCCCCTCTCTTTAACTTCGCAGCGGTGTGGCGCCGACTGGGTGTAGACCCTGCCAAGACTTTCTCGACAAGGTTTCTCATTCAAGCAGGCCTAATGGGACCAGGCAGCACTTGGAAAACGTCTTGCTTGAATGATCTGTCGCAGGCTTATCTTGACACGGTGCGGGCGCTTGATGTAGCGGGTGTGAACACGACGTTGCAGCTCGTGTATCGGCTGCAGGGTAAAGTAGGAAATAAAAAAGGGAAAGGGAAATGTGATAAAGGGAGATGGAAGGGAAAAGAGAAAAGAGCGAGTAAGAAACGCACTGGAAGTCCTGTTGTTACTCAGGAGGAGCGCGATCTTGCAAGAGCCATCGAAGCAAGCCTGCTCGATGCTCGCAAGCTGGCAGGCTCCGTGCTGGGCACTCCCGTGTCGATATCAACTGACACGCCTACAGCTCCGACGACACATTCGGATGTCGAAGGCACCAACGGGACGGGTAAGCAACTTTTTCTACCGCGCTTGTCTGTACCAAGATTTCTTACTGATGCATCCAATCCTAGACAGCGCCCAAATATCCTCTCGCTCCCCCACTTCAGCCAGCTCGTCCGACAGCGAGGTAGACAAGTTCGATCTGAGACCCATTGGCACCAAGGAATTCGAATACGAAGAGGAGACACTGGACCGTCACATTGCACACACGCTACAGTGGTGGCGCGGCGAGCGGAGTTCGCAGGGTGTATCATTGGAAGACTCAGGGCGATGTTGGTACGTTGCCTTCTATCAGCTTTGGGTTTGTGTAGCAATGCTTACACGGTGCGCAGGAAATGCGAATACAGGGACGATTGCGAATGGCGAGAGCAGAAAGCACTGGAGGTTCAGGAACGGATGCGTGGACGTCGATGATCGATCTCAGTTTGGTATTATTTCTAAATGTATGTTGTATTTGTTCTTGGGTGGAGATGTGGAACGTATTCTAGGTTGGATAGTAGGGCGAATACGCTCAATGTATTTTGGAGCTGCACCTTAATGCAAGTCAATGCATGTCCTACTGTTGGTGCAATATTGGTCACAAAAGATGCATAGGGCGTTGACATGCTGCGAGGAAAATCTCAACAACATTGCGACTTATTTTCATTTCTTAGGTTGCACCTTTTTTATTTTGCTACTGCACCACATTTCTGGTCTTTTTTGACATCCTAACTCTAACACCAAATAACGCCACAATTTAATCACCCATTGGCATTATCCTTTCCGATTTTCTTAAGAGCGAATGAAATCCGGCAATGTCATAGAAATACGAAGGACTCGCAGGTGTACTTGTAGATACGTGACACCTTAATTACAATAGATGTCCTAATGTTGTATGCAGGAGTTTGCAGATATGATATACTATGCAGTGACAGTGGTGTAACGTCAGACAGTATTGTATACTACATAGCAATGATAAACTCAGAGAAAAACGCGTTGCGCTTACGCATGGTCAAAGGATGACTAAATCTCCGGTGCACGAATGGCACCAGAACACATGCGAGTCGTCCAGGAACTGCGGTCTGTGCGCCACGTGCCCCGCCCGCGATCCTGCCCGCGAGTATGTGTGCGAATGCGGTGATCCAGGACGAGAACCTTGCTCTGAACGCACAGGAGAGAGTGCACGTACAGAGGAGGCACGGGATGACGGTCGTGAGACCGCAACCTCCACCTCGCTGTCGATACGCGCTTTGAGCATGCTCAAACTAACCAAGCGCTTGTGACGTGTTTCCGCAGACATATTCTGATCGAAGATGGAGCGAGCAAGAGGAGGAGGTGCCCCAGAGCCCACCTGCCGGTGCGAGCCGAAGGACGAGCGACGGAACTCGGAGTTGCGGCTGCCTGGGCGCAAGCCACTTGGGGCAGGAGAGAAAGAGCGCTGGCCAAGGCGCGATGAGGGTCGAAGTCGTGCAAGCTGATCCTCGAGAACGCTGACTTGCTTCTGAAGGGAGTGGGCGCGTGCGTTGGCGTCGAACACGGAATTTTCGAGTGCACGGATTTGAGACTCAGCCGCAGAAAGGTCGAGAGCGTGCTGTTGACGAAGAGAGTCGACGAGCTCTCCATTGAGATATTGATGACCATTGGTACGTATCGGGGAAGCAACTGTTTCTCTCAGCTGAAAAATTTCCTCTTCTCGCGCACCGAGGTCAGCACGGAGACTCTCAATTTCGTCCTGCGCACTTTGGAGGAAGTCCTGGCCTTCGTCCTGCAAGAGAAAAGAGGATTAGTCACAGGTGGCTAAATATATACCAAAACAAAAAAGCGTACTCGAGCGTTCCGGGCAGCTTCTACCTTTTCTTGCAATGCCAAAATTTCTTCTGCTTGCGTTGCTGATGACAATGTGAGCTTTTCATAGTCATCGATCCGGCGAGCTGTCTCTTGATGATGTATGGATCGTTCCGCTTCCAGGTTTCGCAAGCTAGCATTTGCCGCTTCAAGATTTTCCTGTAGTTCAGCATACGCCTTTTGCAGATCAGAGGAGTCCGAACTGGCCAGCGCTCGCTCTTGTCCATGATGTTCTGCCTGTTCTTCTAGTCGTTTGGCTAATTGCTCTTTCTCTTCATTCATCGCCTTCAGGTTGTTTGTGACGTGGGACACGGTGTCCGCACTGATCCGGAGTTCCTGTTCCAAAGAGCTGATTGTCTCCGTTAGCTCCAACTTTTCGCCTGTCAGCTCTACAATCTTAGGGCGCATCTCCTCCAATGCACGCATAAGGTTGGTCCCCTCCCCTTGAAGATCCTTCTGCGTCTTTTCTGCATCCTCCGCCCGTCGAGTCGCAGCTTTGAGCTGACTTTGAACATTTTGAAGTTGACGGGAGTTGGTAGCAATAGTCGCAGCGGCTGCAGCGAGCTTCTCCTGGAGTTCCGAGAGGATCCTCTGCGTGGACTGTTCTTTACTCTCGACGTCAGCTTTCTCTTGCGTCAACGCAGCCTTCTCGGAGGAAACGGATGCCAGCTGGTGGAGTGTTTCGGAGTGGGTGGCTTGCAACTCTGACAGTTGGGCCTCCAATTTCGAAGACGCGTGTAAATGAAGTTGACGCTGTTCGTCGATATCATCACGTTCAACTTTCAGAGTGCTATGCGCCTGTTGCTTACCGCTGTAAATAAACTGGTACAAGCATGTTTTCTAATTGATGCGCACCTGTTTTAGTTTCGAGAGCTGGAACTCGAGCTCATCCGCCCGATCTTGGGTGTTTTTAAGAGAGTTCTCCAGGCGTTCGACGCGATCATCGCTTTGAATTTGTTCCTCTAACTCACGAACTCGGCGTTGATGACGTTCAGCTTCCTCGGTCAAGTCATTCATTGATGACGTGATTATTTGAAGTTCTCGCTCCTGAAAACGTCAAATCATCTGTAAATAACTTAAGCAATGCAGCCCACCGTATCTCGATGCCGTTCTGTCAACTCCTTCTCTTTGGATTGCAAAGTCTGAATAGTTTTTGTCGAGTCTCGCTGTTGTGTTTTAAGTTCTTCGACTTCGTCGTGAAGTTGATTTGTTCGAGCACGTTCTTCTTCCAGATTGCGCTCTAATGTGTTTGCCTCTGAATTTATAGTTTAGTACACCACTGCTGGCGGTCCGGAGCTGAAATTGCTTACTGGATTCGTGAGCTTCGAGTCGATGAACCTCAGAAGCTAGCGAAGATTTCTCCGAAACGAGAAGAGATATCGTTTGTTGCTCATTGAGGAGTGCCTGCTCTTTCTCGACCTCCAATTTCTGAAGTTTCTCCTCAAGTTCTGCAACTATCGTGCGTTGTTCTTCCAGTAGGGAATCGGTTTTCTTGACCTCTACTCAAGCCTGAGAATCTCTTTCTGGAGAAATGAGGGAAGCACTCACTTGTCTCTACATCTTGAAGATGATTTGCCTGAGCAGACAAGGTTGCGCATTTCGATTCCAAAGTAGTGATCTGTTCGTTTAGCCGTTTCCGTTGTTCCTCAAATGAGGTTTCTGCTTCGTTGAATCCTATAGTTAAGGAGTAAATCATTTCAATGTGATGAACGAAGACACTAACACCCACTTGATTCTGAGGCTCGTAACCGCTCCACCTCAGCTAACAGCGACGCGTTTTCGGCCTTCAATACAAGTGTCGGACCGGTTGACGACTCCTGATGTTTGTGAGGAGGACTTGAGACTGCAGAGGGGGGCTGGGAGGATGCTACTGGAGGAGAAGTGACCCGTGGAGGAGGCGAAGGAGCCCGGTGCAATGACGCTATCCAAGACATGTCGGAGTCGTCCTTAGTGAACCTGAGAGTAGACCGAAGGTTATAACCAGTTCGTAATGAGTTACACTACTCATAAGCACTTCACATAGGGGATGCACCTACATGTCGCCTATGTCTCGTCTTTCTTCCTCCAGAGGTTCCTGGGGCGCAGGCGATAGAGTTCTGGAAGGGCTGATTGGTGAGGCCACACCGGAACTGGTGGTTGCAGTCGAGGTCCCACCAGCCTTCTCCCGCTGGCGTTTCTTCAACTGTGTCATGTAGATGCATTAGTTTGTCCCTATCGACAACAAACACTTGACAGACCATAGCCTTGGCCCTTGCAGCCTTTGCAGCACGGTCGGCGTCTGACATATTGGACAGGGCAAGAATCGCCTAAGTACGTGGTTGAAGATAGAGTCGTATTTCAATGGCAATTATCCGCCGTGACATGTGTTACACGTGTTCTCTGGATTGCAAGGCGATTTCCAAAGTCATAAAATAGAATTGCGAGTATATACGTAGACCAGAGGAGATATCAGAAACAGAGAAAAGAGGAGTATACGCAGTATCTGAGCTACGAAACAGTAAGGACCGACTCGAGACGTCCACTTCTATCAAGGATAGCGTGGTTCGTGGGTGAGTAGTAGCAATGTCAGAAAAGGTAAATGTGCCAAAGCGATGCAGAAATAATGGGCAAAATGCGACTTTTGTCCAAGGGACGCGTAGGCTTGGTTAAACCATAAGGTATATGTGAGAAAGTGATACTGTATTCCGCGAAAAATGAATGAATCAAGCCCAGACCTATTGATGATGATCAGATATATAATAAGCTATCAGAAGGTTGGCAGAGCTTACCCGGAGTGTGCTGTCCCAACTGCCTGTGCAAAGAGCCATGCCGTCCGTGCTAACACCAAGGCAGCTGACCCTGTTTTCATGGCCGGTGAGGACTCCGACACGCTCGCCCTTCAATGTGTCCCAGACATTGCAAGTCCAGTCATCGTAGCCACCGAACAAAATTCGGCCGGAGATGGAGAACGCGACCGAAGTTATGCCGCAGAGAATGTTATCGTGTGTATACGCATTGAGTTCGCGATCAGCACGGATATCAAACAGGCGGCATGAGGCGTCGTCGGAGCCGGTTGCAAATGCGTCGCCGTTGGGGAAGAACCTGATAGTAAAGAGTTAACAATTGGGATTGGAAAAGATCACATGACGTACTGCACTGCATTGATGTCGGATTCATGGCCAGCAAAGGTCTGCGACGCGCGACCTGTTCGAATATCCCAGAGCTTGGCTGTTGCATCACAAGCACCGGACACAAATACATTCTGGTTGGGGCCAAGAGACAAGCTGGCGAAACACATAAAGAACATGCATACCGAGGATGAGTGTTATTACTTACCTCATTACATCGCCGGTGTGGTCGTTGAACTCAAGCACTCTGACACCAGCTTCAATATCCCAAAGCATGCACGTCATGTCGCCGGAGCTCGTCACGATTTGCCGGTCAGTAAGGAAACGACAGCAAGATAGGTAACCCGAATGGGCGCTCAGTTCGCGGGCGCCCCGTGCGTTTGTGCCATCCCTGTTATTCAGGTTGTAGATTGAGCAAATGTTATCCAGACCACCACAAGCGACGAAGTTGCCGGATGGTGAGTAAGCACATGTCATGACCCAGCTGGATCGCAAAGGAATGGCGTGGACTTTGTTGGTGGTATAAGCATCCCAGACGATGAGTTTGCCGTCTTGGGAGGCAGAGACCAAGTGCCTTCGGTCTGTTGCCCAATGCATGGCGTAAATCTTTGCGAGATGGCCACGAAGAGCGCGCCGCGGCCGCATAACGACCCGAGGAAGTGCATCAACCTCTGCAGCCATCGCTCGCACTAAGGCATAACTCTTATCAGAACGAAGTCGTCTAGAAAAGGCGCATGAGGCCATTTAGGCACACTCACGGCTCGTATCCGCTGACGATTCCTTTTTTGCGCGGATTTTTTCCTTCAAACTCTCCGCCTCTCTGCGGGCGGCCGCAATCCGCTCTTGGATGTCGCCCTGGTTTTGAGACATGTCTGTATTTGAAAGATATGGAGGCTTTGGGTTGATAAGGAAGTCAGCACTTTCTCTATGTTGGCGCTGAGATGTCCACGTACATTTGCTGAGACAGGAACAAGGAAAATGAACAATACAGGTCTCAAAAGACTACTAACGCGCCGACCCAAGAAAGTTTAGTCGGCAATGCGAACGTCAAAAATCACGCCGCTAGATGGTTGAAGGGTCGTTGGGGACGACGATGGAGACACTGAAGAGTGGGAAAAGAGAGTTTGGTGGACAGCCTGTCTGCTGATGAAATGATCTTGCCTGACAATGACAGTCCCGCAAATTGCCGTGGTTGATGTTACCTGACTACGGCTACTCCGACCCTCTCAACGCGGTCTCCCCCTCTCAACGCTCTGGCTCTTATATTCCAGTCATACGATAACCAGATACTAATACAATATACCTTGAATCTCACTGTCTTCATTGCTCTTCCTATTTATCCCTGCTCTTCGCCAAATTCGCAAGCGACATCTCGTCTGATGGCATCTTTCAAATTCTCTCAATGCCCCTTGAAGCCCCTTACATGCAAAAGGCATCTTCACATGACCTCTGCCTTGCTCCTGGCGGTGCAACGTAATCCGATTTTGCTATAAGCACTTATCTCTCTGTCAACACCGAGGCTTGCGGTATTTAATCCTGAGGTGGGAGCGCTTTTTAAGACGATGACGAGAAGATCATAAAGGTATATAAGCAGAAGTGCGGAGCGCCCCGAGCGTTTCGAATCAATAGAGTGAGAACAGGAGGAGGCGATTATGGATGCAACAGAGGGGATCAGAATGATGCTCTCCTCCAGCTTGACTGAACTGCACAAGTCACCTTCCTATGGTGGAATTTTATTAACTATCTCTAGTCATCTGTCCTTTCTACTTTTGGTCCCGCAGTCAGTTTCGTGATTGATGGCTCACCTTGTGCTGATCGCTCTCATCTTTCCATGCAGAAATATTCCCTATCTCGTGTGCTCATTCGGGCGGTTATCTGTAACGATTGCCCCCCATGATCCCCCTCAGCTGCCTGCCACCCGCTCCAACAACCGCAATCCGGATACACTCCGGGCATAAGATGACCAACAGGCACGCTGTTGACATGTGGATCTAAGGAGATCTACGAAGACTATTGTTAAGGCCGTGGCGTACATCAGTTCTCTGACAGTGCGATCCCGTTCACGGGATGGGCCTTGAGGTACCCTTTTCTTCTCCATTTCGAGCGCCAAATACTCATGATCTTCTTATATCCTATATGGTGTGAATGAGGCCTTTAAGCGATATAGTCGAGTGAATTAATGACTAAGGCGTGGTAGTCTTTGTTATCTTGCTTGCGGGAATCCTGCCAGGTACAAAAGATGCAGCTGATACCTGTGTTATGCCCGAAATGTGACCTTCAGACCATCATGGCTCTTCGATTTTCTCGTGGGTCACCTCGTTCAGTCCCTTGTTTGCCAAGTTATCCCATCACATTGCTCTCATATTCCGCGAGAGACGGGGCATGCATGCTCGTCTGGTACTAGATTATCAACCAGATGAGTGCCGATTCTCTTGACCTGATGGATTTCTCCGGATTTCTCTCTCAGCACAAAAGCATTCCCATATTTTCAGAGGATAATGGGTATTAGGGACCCAATTTTTTTTATCTACGGGAATGTTTCATACATCACCATGCAGATACTCATCTACCTGACAGAAACGGGTCAGAAGTTGATGTATATGGTCCATCTCGGCATTCGATCTACCGCGGCTGCAGCAAGGGCTTTTCCTCGTGATCTTCGATAGTAAGTAGGCAACTCACCAAATTAAGTGGAAACGTTACTAAATCGCAATCATGAATCTATCTGCAGACGGAGATAACTGTCTAGCCCAGTCGGCGGATATTGTGGGTCCGAGATGTTGGGCGCGTTAAATGAAGATCTACGTGGCAGCGTTCTGTATGCGGGCAGTGCTTTCAACACTTCAACTTGGCGTTCCGAATCAAGTTCCTCGATTGCTAAAACTTTCAGTAAGCACATAAATATTGGAAATCAACCTGTCTCCGTCTACATCACAGTGCCCCTTTGCAGAGGATCAGCAGCACAATAGCTAACCGTTTTTTCTCTTTGCCGAATAACGCAGGCACTGGAAAGTTATACATTTTCTCTGGTAAATTTTTTTGAACCTGACGAGAAATAATCTCATCGAAAATACGCTATCCAAGTTATGATAGCGTCGAGATGTCCCTTAAATACCAGTCTGCTAACTCGACCTAGCGCCACACCTTTAATGATTTGATTATGTAATATGTTGTGTTTGAATGTTTATGCACATTTATTTACACGCTCACTGGCCACTTTTGATCCGTTATCGTTGTTCTGCTCGTCTTGAGCAGTTGAATTGCCTTTCAAGCAGTCTCTTGAAACACGATCTCCATCCCGGCGGCTCGTGTTCTCATCGTGCTGGAAGAACTTCCCCCTCACATCGTGTCTAGCTCAGGGATCTACGGACGATTTCTCCAAGAAGCTGTCTCTTTTACTGATTGCGCCTAGTAATATAACCCTACATGCGCGTGCTTGCTCGATGTGAAAGGACACGTTGCAAATAAGCGGACGTGTGCTTTCTCGTGTTCTCTTGCCCCGTGCATTTCCTTTGTTGGCTAACGGAAAATTCAAAGCCTAGTACAGTAGCCTGGGAGTTCTGTCACTTGCTACGTCAACGAGTGACATTTCATCGTTCTATAATAAACGGGCCTCAATGAGGACGGACCCAATGCCACAGACGCGAACTGCGCATTGTCCTGTATAAAACTGTTACACAACAGACAGCAGAGGCTCAGAATTCGTTTGTGAAATGTCGTCGAAAGGTATATCCTTCAGCTCGCTACCAGGAAGTCCACTGACGCTGTTAAATTTATCAGAAGGTACCTCTGGCTTGAACATCTGTACGGCAATGTCTTCGACCTGTTAGCTTTCTCTCATGTCCCATACAGATCTGCAGAACCGTGGCCAACTAGTTGCGCTCAGTTGGCAAGATTCCACCAGTGGCCCCAAGAATGCTCCAACATGGACATCGATTTGTAAAAGTAATACTCGTTCCTGGTTCTCGTAGCTTCGACTCACGCAGTCACATTTTATCCTAGTCAACGGCGTAGAGCTCGGCAGGGGTACTGGCACACACAAACATATTGCTCGCGACAATGCAGCCAACATCGCTCTAGCGTCGTTGTTGGAATAAGACAGCGAACTGATGCCAAAGCTAGCGCATGAGGCCAATGACTGCTTTCTCCCCCAGAATCCTTCTCCATACTTAGCAGTGCTATTATCCATCTTGTCTTGTGTTGATATCTATCTTTGCATTGGACAAGATCTCCAGCTCCCCTAGAAAATAACGCGTTCTATTTGATACGTTTGTTGCTTAAAGCTCTCTCTAACGCCTCGAGTCATGATGACGGACTTGAGCGCAACTCACGGAATTGCACTGTTTAGATGCTTCCTCAAGATGATCTCGCACGTTCAAACTACGAAAATCAATCCTTGCGGTCCGATCGCAACTTGACGTCATCTTTTGGAGTACAACACACAGCAGATGGCCACGGTGTTATAAACGGAGTTTTTCTAGCTTGCCGCCGTTCGCGCCTATCAGGGCATCGCTTTCATCAACTCCGCGTTGACGCCGTTCCAACCATTGGTTCCCTGGTTAAGCATGAGACAGATTGGACAAATTGTTCATTGCAATGTACCCTCATCCACATCTACATCGATATCATACATCACGTCACTGACGACGGGCGCTATCGATATGTTCGCTGGTATCACAGTAGTATACCTCCGTTAGAAGCGGTTCTATTGAGAAGCTTGCAACTTTGCATCGAATTTGGAGTATACCAATAGTACTGTACCCTAGACTCGCCCCGTCATCCAAATTTTCATATGTCGTGGACTCGAACACTAATATCCTTCTTTCGACAGTGCACCTGACATCGGCCGGGGACCTTACACCCTGGTGACACACAGTTTCCGCTTTTGTATGTAACTAGATCACTCAGTTGGGGACGGGATTTCGCACCTGCCATAAGTGAATTTACCGGCTGCTCGTTTGAAACCCTCTTTGTTGTATACAGAAATCCCCAAACCCATTAATGTCACACGGAGATCAATATATACCGGTTTAGCCAACCAGAGCAGTACAAAAAGATCAGATGCAACGCTGGACCTCACAAACACCTCTCCACCTTACAATAATCGTGATGCCCGGTACGCTCCAGTTGTCTTTTGGCCACCTCATTAATTTATTCTGTCGACAGCGACGCCTGTTACTACTTTGCACAATTGTAAGCGAGTTACCTACCATGCACTGTCGCTCATTGTCAAGCTATTACCACAGTGCTAGCGAAAAGTAAGCAGACTCACCTCTTGACCTTTGTTGAGTCGTGCTTGGGCCCATCTAGCGAGGCTGTGTGGACCGTCCAATGCAAGAGTAAGTCATACCAACTTCATTCACATGTTGTTATATGATCGACGGCATGGCAGTTGCTGGCGAGGTCAGAGGAATCGGTGTTGCGAGCCAAAAGGCTGCCGCTAAACAGGCGGCTGCGCAACAGGCATTGGATGTGAGTTTCCACCCCTCACGCGATGAGGCTATGTGTTCTGATTTTTATTCCAGGCCATAAATGCATGATTTACCTTGAAATCTCATCCTCCACTTCGTCACTATCGTTGCTTGATCTAGTATTGATATTTCCATCCGCAGTACATAGATAAATTCTTGTGCTATGAATTATGATACATTTGCAGTCACAATGCTTTTGGAAGAAGGGCAAATGATCAGTAAGCACTCCCGTTGAGAGCGCTATTCGTAATAAGGTTACGTACTACGTAGTCAATCCGTGGCGCGGCGAGAGAAGCCTGAGACAAACATCGCCCATAATAGTACAGTTCCGGCTATCGTCTATGAGTGCGTAGATATCTGGTGAACCATTTACTCAAACGCCGTTTTGATCCTTTACCGTTCACTGGCAAGAAAATTGGTCGCGCCACGCTAATTGCGGCTAGGCCCGAGCACAAATTAAGTAATATTTAATTCATTTGTTTATTAAAGTTATTTTCTCCCGCTTTGCTTCCTCCTCCGACGTGACAGATGCTTCGACGTGGCCTTCCTTACTTTGTCGCTGCTGTGGCAGGTAGCTAATTGGTTGTACTTGACGGACTTAGACTGAGACCGGTCCTAGGTGTTGCCTCTGGCGTTTATATCTTCAAGCCCTTGATTCTTGAGCAACGGCAGCTGGCAGAGACGTATGTATAAGGCGTCTAGATATTATGCCGACGTTGACATTTGATCATGAAGAGCCCAAAATGCACATCAAGAAGGTTTAAAAGCTGATGATCATACAGTCACAACCCAACCAGTGCAAAATGTTAATTGACAAGTAATAGTCAGATGACGAACGTTCAAGTTCAACGTACATATGTCCATTGGCCGCGTGGAGTCATAACGGATTTTGCAAAAATTGGATATGATGTTAAGACAATCATGAGTCGTCGGCTCACAATCCTTCTACGCGAGCTACTGGGGACTACTCACAGCATAATGTAATCATTTCGGGATATTTTCAAGATCTGGTCAGTAATATCAACCCTTCTGTTTTTTTTTTGCCAACCACGCTTATTTCCCGACGAAATTCAGGTGCTATGTAGAAGAAAATCCATAAATTGCGCACTCTCACAACCTCTTGCGACGGCGCTATTACAGACCCAGACCAATTCGTCTTAGTCTTCGGAGACATGTCGCTGTCAAAGGAAGCACAGGAAACGAGTCTAGAAACTTCAAGCCGTCTCTATCGGAAACCTAGAAGGACAACTCGTCTGAACGATGAAGGCTATGTCCATGATGGAGCGCAAGTCACCTGGGCCAGCTGTCGCATTAAGTACAAGCGGGCACACTGATGCAGTCCTTCTGCACAACAAGAACACTATCAGGCTAGTAGTATCAGTTCCATCAATTTCGTTAGCCATCAACAAAGTACTCTGCTTTCGACGACGAAGCGGAGGCTGGTGGTTCCAACTTGCTCGCTCCGACAAAGGAGCTATTTGAGCCTAACGTGAGTGAAGTTGGCACGAGAGGGTTACGATATCGGCAGACGCCAACGAGAGACGAAGGATGACGTGAGCTGGTTTGAAGGAGGAGGAAAAGGTCCAGCAGAGAGCGAATTCACTAACTGTCGAATGAAGCATACACTTGCTCTGCATTGCATCTCCATTACAATATATTACCTACGGATACTTAATAGTCTATAATTTGAATACCAGGTCCCTGCCTCGAGCTCAATATGACCTTCGCGATGTTTGTGACTATGATAAAATTAAGTGAAATATAGTGACGGGGGCTTTTGTATACTCACCGGGTTTCGCGCCTGAATTCTTCTTGTCTTCCCCTTCCTTGGTATTGCCAGTAACCCTCTTAACGGAAGCCATAAAGTGACGGATGTTTTTAACCATATCCTCAACGGGGAAGTGCATCTAATCATTACAATGAAGATGATTGATATTAATTACGCACGAGACAAAAGAGGAACGTACCAGCGCTATGGGCATGTGGATGTTGCCAGTTTTGTCAGCTCTCCATTCGCTTGTCCCGCTTATACGTTTAATGTACGCAGCGATGTCGTCGGTTACTGTGCCGCGTCGTTCTGAGGGCATGAGACCCAGAGGGCCAAGGACACGGCCCAGTCTTGGTGTAATGGCTTTTATGAGCTCCGGTGTACACAGAATAGTCGTTGCTTTGAAGCGATTATTGATGACCTAGTAAGGATTTTTCCCATTACGAAAGTGAGCCCGGAGGGTAAAGTAGACGTACACCGTCTATTAGCTCAGTGCCACCAACAAAATCAGCCCCAGCCTTCTTGGCTTCCTCTGCCTGGCGTCCTTCCGCAAATACGAGGATCTTGTCTTCGGTCATCTTTTTGGCTTCCCGAGGTAGAGTTACACGTCCCTTGGGAACGGCCACGCCGTTCTTGATTTCTGTTTTGATATAGAGATCAAGTGTAGAGGTTGACGACGCGACTTCGACAGACTGCGCAGACTATGAGGTCGGGGCGTAGGAAGAAGAGAAAATTGCTTACACGTAGAACAGAAATAGCATCTGCCAAAGTAAGGAACTCGGAACGATCCAGGTTCTTAGCAGTAAGAGCAGCCTTTCGCTTTGCTTTCGCAGCCGCAGCTTTTTTCGAGGGGATGCGAATCTTGGACTGTTTCTGGTGTTTCCCCAGTAGAATTTGAGTCGTCGCGAATTGGCGCTGTAATGAAGGGTTCTAGTAAAATAAGTAAGCTGGAAGGCCAAATTATACCGAGTAAAGCATACCACTCGTCCTAGCGTGGGCAGCCAGCATTGGCGGCACACAGAAAGAAGGCTCGACATGGTCAATGACGACCAAGGAGTTCCTGCAAGCCACTCAGCGGAACCTCGGAACCGTGAGAATTACTAAATTCAGACATATATTCAACTCCGCGAACGAGACCTATGTACTGTGTAAAAAAAAAACAGGACGACCATGACCGTGAGGCACCTCAGATAACATTTTATTTAATGTATTAATCAATGGGTCTATACTCTGGATTGTCAGGCGTGAAATTGCTGTGTTTATATTGGACCGCATATCATATTACTAGGCCTGCATAAAGGAAGGGGGTCGTGGTCGGTTTCCCGGTCGTTTCTTAGCTGCTGATTCAGTCCCGCGAGTGGCGGTATGATAACCAAACATTTGGAACAAATCACGAGGTTTGTAACATTCCAGTAGAAGACTCACTTTTCTCTCAATTCCCTTCGTCCAGAAGTTTGAAACGTTCACATGCCAGCACCGGCTAATAATATGATATATTGATTCAGTGGCCGGGAGATAAGCGGAAAACGTTGGATCGAGGATGCTGATGGCGTGGTCTTTCTTTGCTCGAGGCGTGTCTAGATTCAGTTAGCTCTATGTCACCCGAGGAATATCTCCATGCGTTTGTCGAGGTGCAGAGGTCGTGTAAGTCGTCCTCGATAAATATCCGAATAAGTTTGGATTTGATCCTTACACGTCTGAGATGAGAATCACAACCATCGCTTCTCCAGTCGACGTGCTGAAAGGCGCCGCAACAGCAGGGTAATCATGCCATATATCAGACATCAATTGACTACTGTCCCCGAGCCTGATCCCTTTCATCTGACAGAGCAGGAGCTAGATCGTGGGGATACGGGTCAAAATTGGTTTCTGGGCAAGCCAAAGATAGCAAACATATTCCGACGATGTCGAGTCAGTTTCCGATGGTCCTAGGATATATTCTGAGGTGAGGTAACCAGGCTTCTGTTAAATTGACAAGGACCCCGGAAGCCTCCAACTAGGTGTCATGTAAAGCGCAGAAAAAAGAGACTCCACAGGCGTAGTCCACGCGTCCACGCGGCGGAGGCCTGTCACGATGTCTTGTCGATCTGTCTACCTAAGTAGGACAAGGGCAACAGCGAACGCTGATGCACCAAGAGATTGGCCGCCGCGACAACTAGATGAAGCACGACAACACAAGCGACAGACGGCGTAAGAAGGCTCCCTGCATCGTTGAATTTCCTCGTGGGATATGTTTCTCTTGTGCCACATATGCGCAGTAAGCGATAGTGAATCCGAAACCTACTATTAGGTCGCCAATTGGAAATTGTTTTGACTGGTGAAGTAAATGCTTCTTCTAATCGCACACTTCCATGGTGTTCTCTTCGCGGGGAAAACATACAGGTGAGCCGGTCTTGCGGGCAACTTGATTTTTAAATCTCCCATGCGCAGGGCCACAAAAGCGTGTTACTATGAGCCGGTAATATTAGTTCAAGAAGGGGCGACAGAAATGCGGCCGCACCGAATAGTCGTTTTTGTGTTCCTAGGGTAATTTCGAGTCCATGGCAGCCAGCTGAAAGTTAAGAAATGAATATTTACCTAAAAGATAAATTTTATTTACCGTGGGAACAATCCGTCTCATTAACAACTTTTGCAAAACTTACCAGTCACCCATGTCGACCTCATTACTCTCTCCGTGCAGAGCGAATCTCTCGCTTCGCGTCGCGCAGACGTCTATACGGTCATATTCCGTAAAACAGGAGGCCGTTGGCGACCCAAAGAAGGAGATTATTCGCAAGGCCTTATACCCCAACAACATTCGCAGTCGCCCGACCCCCACTGGCACTTGGCGTCCCGACGTGGGACGAGCCATACAATTCGCGATTCCATCAGTGCAAGCCCACCACACGATAGAGAGGGCATGGCTCCTCCATAAACGACACGTGAGGAAGGAACGTGAGGCAGAGCTGGCGAGAAAGTTTGAAAGCATGCGGAGGGCAATGGATGAGCTACAGAGAGTGGACAGCCGTCTTTATATGGAGGCAAACAAGCAGGAGGATCCTAGGGCGAGGAGTGAAGCCGATTTGGAGTTGGCGAAGACTTTGAAGAGCACGGAGCTTCGGACCCTCGAGGCCAGGATACGCGGGTTATTCCCTCGCGAATTGCGGGTACCTACGGACACGCCGCCACAGGGTGGTTGGAATTACGAATGGAAGCCATTCCCTCGTCCTCTGTAGGGACTACAGGTAAGCCCTTTACGTTCCGAAATTGCCGAGCCTCGCTGAATTAAACGGGTAGCTCATCTACTACCATGATAATACTAATTTCTAATTCTCTTGTGCATTGTTTCTCTGAGGTGCGCGTGGAACAGAATGCATACATGGATACAGGTAAGGGGAAAGTACAACACTGTTTAATAATCTCGACTAGGGATGTAACTCTCGGTCATCATGGGTTCTACGCCTCTTCCGCTTGACGTCTTGCTCACGACAGCTCCATGCACGGCCTCGAGAGCCTCCGTCCATTTGTTCAGGGCTGCGTAACGTTTCTTCTCAAGGCTTTGTCTGTGAGGAATGTGGTAAATAAGGGTCACTGAAAACAAAGTCATGAAACTGACTTCCGATCGAGTTCGAGACGCATTCCCACTTGGTCGATACGACCCTCTACTTTACCTTCTAGGATCAGACCGATGAGGAGTTCTTCGACTTCCTCGATCTCAACGTTTAGTTGCTGAAAGAAAAGTTAGGAACCTAATGAGTGTCATCGAAACGAAAGTCGACGTACCTTTCCAAGGAACGAAAGCTCCAGGCGCGTGTAAGGCTTGATCAAATCAATCAGATACTGTGTCCGCAAGCTACGAAGGAGTTCGCCAATATATGCCCGGATAAAGGAGTCGTCCATAATGGTAGAATGATTATCTGAAAATTGCAGTCAGAAAGCGAGGGTTCTGACAGGAAACAACTGCCTGCCTTTCAGGATCTTTTCAGCGGAATGAACCTCGCGACGCTGGTATGCGTCTACGAGGTCTGTCATGGCCTTGATCTGAGGGTCTGTCTTGTACCTGAGTGAGGGAATTACAATTCATATGGAACAGTTTCTTTGTGACTCAGAGCGTTTCACTCACGGCTTTGTTTCTTGACTGTCGAAGGGATTGACCTCGCTACCTGTCAACATATTCGCCAGAACGAGATACTTCAAGACCTGAATTCTTTGCGGTGATCCAGCTTCGTCGTAATTCCTGAAAGATTCAAAGAAATCCTCGCTAGCACGATTCCATTGCCCTGGTTGTGATTGAGACAACTTGGCCTGCAAAAAGACTAGAAACACTCACGTTCGCCCATCCACATTTTCCCGCCACACTCCTTGATCACACCCATGATGCGAGGATGAGGGATTGCAGAGCGAACGTCATTTGTGGCGTTATATATTTCCTTAAGAATATGGCATTGAAGTAAATGTATGTGGCGCTCAGGTGAAACTTGGCCCAGACCTTCAGTTTCTTGAAATTTCGGGTCTCGTTATACATCTGGATTTCTAGGGCGTATATCTCCAGAAGTTGGGTTCCACGCTGGGATTGATCATCTCCATCATTGGTAGAGCCTGTTGCGCTGTGGAGATCCCGAATCAACTAGGTGATGTTAGCAACGAAATTGGCGCCACATATAACGTCACGCACTTTAGACAAACGAGTGTATTCCTTTCTGTCTAGCCATAGCTTGGCGAGTTTCAGGTTAGTTTTGACAGATAGACGCTGCCTATTTGTTAGAAGTCGTTCTTGTAAGAGACCCAAGCCTATTGTTGCTCACCTCGTTCTTTGCATCCACTAGGGCAGTCTTGGTAGCCTGATAGAAATTCTCCAGAACATCGACTTCCACCAGACCACCCTTTCCACCTCCGACGTAATCAAGGATGCCGTTTATGGTCTTCTCTGAGTAGTTGCGCGTCACCGCCGACTTGGTGTACGTAAGGAGTTGGGTATAGGTTTTCAGAGCGTCGTTTGGTCTTCGAAGCGTGAGATAGAGAAGTTTAGTCGACTGTTTGAGTGCTTTAAAACCCCTGGATCAGGGATATATGTTCAAGCCGGAAGCGAATCAGCGGATTGTGAAACGCACCAATCGCCCTGCTCTTCCTCCTGATCCACAATCGCACGGAACTCTTTCAGCGCTTCCTCTGGGTTATCATCCTTCTTGGCTGCGCGTTACATGAAAGCCTGTGGTGGAGTAAGACAACAGATATCACGCACATTTTGCTTTGTAGTACATGTTCTCGACATCTGCACTCCCCGACTCGTTTGCATCCTCATTGTCGGAATAATCGAAGCCATAGTCCTGGTGGGATGATTCATATACATTTATTCAGCAGAGAACATTATGCATACTTCGTCGTCACTGCCTTGCATGTAGTCGGCATCATCATCATCCATGGTAGTTGAAACCTAGTGAGAATTCGATGAACTAAGGATCACGCCGTGGCATTAATCAGATTATAGATTCGCAGGTATCTGGGTGAGTACTGACAGTTAGGAGTGGTCGGTACTGTGGATCGAGGGCGCTTGTGGCCAGATTATCTGCAAAGAACTTGGAAGAGCTCGAGGTGGGGTGGAGCGCGACACGTGCTACGCGTCTTGTAGCCAAGTAGCTGCAAACAAAACGGCTTCTTAATCTTGGGCGCGCCCGTATAAACGCCCCATGGTTTCCGAGCACTCTACATTTGAGCCCATTTATGGGGGTAGTTAATTGGCTTCATGTTCCATAAAATGAGCCTAGCCTAATTTCTAACGTTTTCTTGTGAATACTACCCTGACAAAAATCCCCAGGGCGTGCCAGGGGGTTATAAAATTGTCCGCTGAACAGAGACAATTTACATGCATTACAGTACTGGGACTAACCATGCAGGAGGGGCCTCTTGAGTTATGATGGGTTACCCACGTGGCCTGACGCGTCGTACCCAAATTGGCAATTCCAAGCTCAACCAGATTTTGTTCCTTTGCAAGGCATGCAATACGGACGTGGAGCATAGCTTTTCCAATGACTGCTACCGACTCCTCGTCGGTGATATTCCCAGTTCAGGCCAACTCCAGCGGTCTTACATCCAGGTCAAGAAGTGGCACCAAAATCAACGACGATGTGACGAGCCTCACCTCCTTCAACCCCTTCTCGGAGGAGGATGAGAATGATCAGTCATCGTACACCATTGTGACCTCTATCTTCTCTCGTATGAAGAACACCCTCTCGGCTCCTCTTTCTTCTACAGGTCCTTCATCAACCGCCAATCCAACCCTGTCCCCAAATCAGGGCGTAACTCAAGGGGCCTCGGAGCAGAGAAGACCATCCTATACGGTTCAGACCCAATCCTCATCTAGCTTCTCTACCAGGTCATCAGCAGATCGTCCGTTTTCGCTCAACACAGCACCGGCCCAGGTTGCTCCACCCCTCGTATCCCTTACCCCAGCACAGTCCGAGGTCCCAACTTACAGTGTCGAATATGATAGATCTCCTTCTCGTGGTGGCTCCTTCTACTCCCCGCTGATGGAAACGGGTGAGGGTGCCCAGTTTGCAACTTCCATCCCTGGATTTCCAATACCAGACGACGCAAGGAGCATCAAGACTATGGGAAGCATACACAGGTCAGGATCTGTCTCCAAGGTCATTCGACGGATACGGGGTGAAGGTATGTTCAAACTTCGACAGCTTTTGCAATTCTTCATCGTTTATTGACAGGCCTTTCTCGTGATTACTGGATGGACGATGAGAACTGCAAGGAATGCTATGATTGCAAAAGCGTATTCACTACATGGCGACGGAAGCACCACTGCCGTATTTGCGGTGCGCTCTCCTGTACCATGCTGATGGAGTCTTTCTGACTGTATTTTAGGTCAGATATTTTGCTCCCGCTGTGCATCCAACATTATCAAAGGCTCTCGATTCGGACATGACGGAATGGTCCGTGTGTGCAACCTCTGTCTAGAAAAACTGGCCATAGTCGATGAGGACGACGACGATGATCGTCGCTCCATTGTATCATCAGTCACGTCCTTCCCTGCCCACCAACTTGGCATAGATCCTGGAGGCCACCCCCAATCACCCTTTGCTGCATCCCAACTTTTTGGTCGGACTGACGAACCATTTAATCTCTACTCAATAGCCGAAACGAAGCGGCCGGTATCAGGCTCTGATTATAGTGGCGATAGATCCCCGTCCTTTACATCACCACGTCTCGGAGAGCTCGATGATGGTATGTGGGAACCCTTCCAGGATAATCCTGCCCCATTTAGGAGGGCACTTGCAGACGAAGAAAAGGATTCAGCTGGACTGACCAATGGTTTCAATCGATCCGAGTCGCCAACGGCTGTAGGGACAAAAACACCTGTCGATTTCCCTGCCTCGATGCCCATTACCATAGAAGGGCCTATGAGCTCTATACAATTCCCAATCGGTTCCCCCGATAACGGACAGGACAGCCCCCGTCCTCGTAGTAGAATGAGGTCCCGATTCAACTCCCATGGTGAATTCGAACAAGCCTCTCCATTTATTCGAAGTCGTGTCCATAGTCGGCTCGACAGTGTAACTAACATGGAACCGGGCTGGCGAACCCGCCGTGAAAGTACAGCGTACGTAGTTCGGATATTCATCCTCTCCGCCATTTGACATTGTGCCTAGTTACGCGCAAGAACTCAATCTCACATCAATGCTTCATCTCAAGGTCATGTTACGACAGATGCTGACCAGCGAGAAAATACCGAATGTGAAGGAGTGGGAAGAAACTCTTCTCAAGCTAGCCCTTCGAATTGCCCGCGAACTTACCTTCACGGCGCTGCCGCATCGGCAAGGGGAGGATATGGATGTGCGACGATATGTCAAAATCAAGAAAATTCCCGGAGGCTCTCCCAAAGACTCAGAGTACGTCGAAGGCGCTGTCATTACAAAGAATGTCGCCCACAAGCAAATGTCCCGCTCTGTGCGCAACCCTCGCGTCATGCTTGTCACCTTCCCTTTGGAATTCTACCGAGTGGAAGGACAATACATGCACTTCGGTCAGATTGTGCGACAAGAGAAGGAGTACCTTGGCAATCTCGCCAGTCGCATTGCAGCTCTACGACCGCACGTCGTCCTTGTCGAGCAATCCGTATCAAGGCTTGCTTTGGATGCTCTCGCTCATCACAATATCGCTGTCGCCCGAACTGTTAAACCAAGTGCAATCCAGACAATTGCTCGGATGACACAAGGTGACGTCTTTTCGTCCATGGACAAATTGGCGCTGGAGCCTCGCCTGGGCCACTGTTCGAGATTTCGCATTCAGACATATGATCATCCCCTCATTCATGGGCGGCGTAAGACATATATGCGCTTTGAAGGATGTAATCGTGACATGGGTTGCACAATTATTCTGCGTGGAGCTGACATCGACACACTCCGCCGCATCAAGAAGGTGACTCGATTTTTGACTTTTATCGTCAGAAATCTCAAGCTAGAGACTCATCTGTGGAAAGACTCTGTCATTACTCTTCCTCCCTTTAACCCCGAGGCAACACCCTCAACTCTAAGCGACCGTCATGGCTTCATCAGTTCCTCTCTTCATTCTTCATTCGCCCTCCCATCCTTTCTATCGACTTCTCGTTTGTCTACTCCTACAGTAGAGTTCCACAAAGAACCATCCACCGCGACCATCACGGAGGTTGAATCTGACGCCGAAGTTACTGAGGATGACGAGCAAAGCGCTCTCTCTAAACGCATTGACGAATCCCTTGAACAATATGCAAAGACTTTCATCTCTGTCTCGGCTACATTGCGTTTCCCTCCTCCACACCCCATTATGAAAATGAAGGAATTGGACAACCAGCTTATTCGCGATAAACAAGCATGGGAGGATGAGGTCATACGTCGAGAGGAAAGATCTCACTTCTTGCATTCCCAAGAGGCAACTACAATGTCAGCAACACCGCCGGTGGAACCCCCACACATTGAGATTGACGATATCAATGCGCAGATCGAAGCGCTGCCCACGATCACACGACCTGGAACGCCCTCCACACCTGATTCGACTTACCCACCTGCCGAAGAGTCCGAAAAATTGTCTTATTTCCTCAACCCTCCGTCTGCAACATTTTCCACCATGTCACCTGACTCCACAACTCCTACGTTTGCTCCTACTCTCCCGGGGGTGCACCCCGAGCCACAGAAGACGGGTGCCGATATAGCATTGGAAAGCCAATTTACACTGACAAAATGGAAACATGAAGAGCAGCGCCGCATATGGGAATGGTACTTGCGGAAAAATTCGGACGATTTTATTGTGGAGAAGTACCAATGTATCACTCTGTGGGAGTACACTATTCCAACTGCGGACTTTGGCCTGCATCAAGCGTGTTTTGCGCCGCGACTGAACTATATCACTTTCTATGGTTCCAACGACTGTACTCTAGGGCAGTTCATCGAACGATCCGTCGCTGACACATTGGTTCAGTTTTTGGATCCCAAAGCTGTCTGCACTGGCAAGGGATGCGATCAACCGCTCGCCCGGCACTGCAAAGTCTATGTCCACAACGAGACCCGACTTTTCGTCGCTGTTGAGCAGTGGGATGGTCAGATCATTGGACGCCAGAATTTCCATCCAACTCCGGACTTGATTACGACCTGGAGCGCATGTCGCGTATGCGGTTCTGCGACACCCTTCATCCCAGTCTCCGAGGAAATGCAGCGATATTCATTTGCGAAGTTTCTCGAATTGCACTTCTACCCCGCAGACGTCAAGTTAGTCCAGGGTGCAGGGTGCCAGCACAACATTTACAAGCACCATATTCGTTACTTTGCATCTAAAGGCATGACCGTACGGTTCCAGACCGATCCTGTCGCGCTACAAGAAATCGTTTATCCTCCCTTCCGCATCCGGGTCCGACCAGAGACGCAGCTTGAAATGAAAAACGCATCCTACGATCGTCTTCACCTTCGCAATTTCATGTGGTACTCGGGTCTGATTGACGACCTCAAGCTCACCAGTATTGAGGCTGCGACGGGGGACGAGAAAGCAGACGCTATGCTTCTTTTCGATATAAATGCCTTGATCATGAGGGCGGAGGCTGAGAGGGAGGATGTCACAGCGTTTATCAACAAGGTCTACCAGGAGTCATCCCCAACCGATACTCTTGCTTTGAACTCTGCGCACTCCTATCGACAAGACAAAGTAGTCGCCTGGCAACATGATTTCGACCGTTTGCCCAAGCCACGCGCAGTTCAGCAGACTTTAGACCGTAACAGCAAGAAGTCTTCTGCATTCGTCTCAGTTAGAGCAATGTGGCCTCGGAGATATGATCTCTCTGGTGCATTCGATCACCCTCATCTCCCATCATCTAGTGTTTCCGAGGCAGAAGAGGGACCGTTGAAAATTAGGCGGGTCACAGGGGGATCCCTGACCTCATCAGCTTCTGAGGCGTCGGAATCCGAAACCAACCTGGAGGAGCCTAAGGCCCACGTCTTCCACCCCGAAGCGGAAGCGGAAAAAGTCAACGATCCTTCCGAAAAGATTACCATCGATGAATCAAAGGAAGCCAAACCAAACATGGGCGATACGATTTCCGTTGACGAGACCAATTCCAAATCTGATCCGGAAAGTGACTCGACGATCGGTGCGACGAAAGATGATGGCCCACCTCCTCTAGTAAGTCCTACAACGCGGTCCGGTCTATCCCTGGCATCTGATGTCGCCACTCAGAATGAACCCAAATCTAACAGCGAAGAGCCCCCCATTCAACGTCTTTCTAGGCTTCCTCGGCGGGCTGTACACCATCCCAGCGTAGCAGAATTAGTGAGGAAGTACCAAGACTTCCTCCCTCCGCAAGGTGTCCATGATCTCACTAAAACAGCTCTGGCACCTCGAGCACCTTTTTCCGAGTCTGAACAAGAGTATACCCCTCCCGTCCCCCGACGCCTGCCCCCTCGGAATAAAAGCAGGCATCGCATACCGAGGAAGGCGTCAATATCTGATTTCGAGCAAGGATATGCTGCCAACATTGCCCCTCGATATCTTACACACTCGAGAAGAGGTCTAGCACAACCTAGCGGGAGCCGTATACCGGGTCCTATCACCATCACCAGCTCTGCCTTCCAATCCCAGGATTCATCGCGAAGAGCGTCCCCAGAAAAGCGTTCTTCCAGCAATAGAAGGAAGGATGTCAAGTTCAGTCGTCCTTCATCCCCCAACAATCCAAGGCAAGCATCCTCAGGGAAGCCTGTGAAACAACGAATCTCGTCCCGCCAGAAGGAAAAGGCGCCCGCTCGTCCACTTTCCAACCCTGCTTCGAAGTCTACTTTGCGTCGACCAACAACCGGACCTGGGAGCAAAGTCTCCAACATAGCGAAACACTTTGAGCGCCTTGGTCGGGACGCCGAGCGTTCTAAGACCAAATATAACGTTATTCGAGGCAAGAGAGCACGTCCTGTGGCGTCGGCTCGAGCAAAAGTGGAAATCCTGGATAGTGTCAAAGACGCTATCAGGGACGATTCAGAGAGTTCGGATTCTTCAAGTGAGGCCGACGACGAAGATGAAGGAGCAGAGGCCGAGGAAAGGACTGTCCCTGAGCTCTCGCAATCGTCCCCAGAATCAGATTCAATCTCTCCAGAAGCAGCTATCAGCCCCACACCACCAGTGATATCGTTTCCAGAACTACCTGATGAGGAGATCTCACAAATTCAAGAACAAGAGAAACCTGATAGTCTTCCTCTTGAACCAATATCTCTTCCGCCTTCACCTTTCCTATCGTCTGAAAAGGCTGATACAAAAGATGCTTCTTTGACCGAACCAACATCGGATGTCGAACTTGTTGGTGGCCCTGAACGTAATTCCATTCTGAAAGCGTTATCTGGATTATGGCAACAACCACTTTCTACGTCTCGCCAGTCTTTGAACGACGATCTTCTTGATGATCCAGAACACATATTTAGAGATTCGTCAATGGTCGTTCGTACTGATGAACCCACATCAATTATAGCTCTCGCGTTGAAGTACGTCCCCGTTTTGTATTTTTCAGAGATTTATTTGTGCTCATCATAGTGAAGCTCCCCCCAATACCGAGAGATGCTTGCCAGGTCCCGTGCTGATAAGAGGACTGCAAGGGAAGCAAAACTGAATGACAACGGGGAAGCTTTTATGCCTGATGATCGATCCGTCGCGGAATCAACGTCCACATGGGGCGTTGTAAACCTCGACACTGCAGATAGTCTAGATCCAACAGAAGACTTGAAGGTTCCTTCATCTAAGCTTCCTTGGGCTATAAGTATGTCCCATTATTGCTTCGCAAAATTTTTATTGACACGATATTTGGAAGCTTTCGAAAGTGGCGGGCTGACAATTAGCTGCACTGTCCTTTACCCGGAACAGTTTGATGCCTTACGACGCACTTACGATTGTGAAAAGAGCATGGTCGAATCCCTGTCCCGCTGCTTTAAATGGAATGCCAGTGGCGGTAAATCCGGATCCGCTTTCCTTAAAACTCGAGGTAAGCAATCGAAAGAGAGCCACACACACTACTAATACCATCCAAGATGATCGCTTCATCGCCAAAGAACTGTCAAAGCCCGAGCTTCAAACCATGGAAACCTTTGCACCGGCATATTTCGATTATATGTCGTCTGCTGTATCTGCAAATGTGAGTCCCATGTATTTGTATCAAGCCCTTCTGTATTGAATTATTTCAGCGCCCGACCTTGTTGGCCAAAGTTTTTGGCTGCTTCAAGTTAACATTCCGAAAGACTGGCAAGGACCGAGGACCCGGAAAGTCCAAGTCAACACAAATGAATCTCCTTGTTATGGAGAACCTTTTCTATGATCGACATTTCACAAAGGTACTTGTTTCCAACTCTCTGACATGCACCACGTTTTACTTTATAATTCGCGTGCAATCAAGATCTATGACTTGAAAGGGTCCACACGCAATCGCCATGTTCAGTCAACAGGACGAGAAAACGAAGTTCTCCTAGATGAAAATCTTGTCGAAAGTGTGTCTTTGTCTTTTTTGCATTAAATGACTGGGATCTCACCGAACATACTAGCGGCCCACCTTAACCCGTTTTACCTTCGCGAACATTCGAAGCGCATATTGAGAGGTGCACTATACAACGATAGCAAATTCCTTGCGGACATCAATGTCATGGACTACTCATTAGTTGTCGGAGTCAGTAACTTTCATCGACTCTTAGGCCTAACAAAGCTGACTAAGGGCTTGACCAGGTGGATAGTCAAAATAATGAACTTGTCGTCGGTATTGTTGGTGAGAGAAATGATTAGAGATAACCATACCTTTGTTGACACGTACGACAGACTACATACGGACGTATACGTGGGATAAAAAGCTGGAGAGCTGGGTGAAGGAGTCCGCTTTCCTGGGTGGTAGGGGAGAGCCCACAATCGTCACCCCTAATCTATACCGTCAGAGGTTCATCCTTGCCATGGAGAGATACTTTCCCCTTGTAAGTGCTATCACGACCTTCTTCAGGTATCGATTGACTCTTGTACAAGATCCCGGATCGTTGGATGAAACAGAAAGACACGCCGGAGGAAGATTCCAATAACAGCCTTCTGGAGTTGTGGCCAGATTGGTAGTGCGATTCTCATTTATGTTTGTACCTCATTTTTTTGTTCTTTGGACGCCCCCACATTTCCTTGCATTAGTTACCCACACGTTAATATACCCTATGTTACATACTAAATTCATCGGGTACACACCCAAAGTCCGATACAATATGCAAATCTAACCTACATCACTAACTAAGTTTGACCTTCTTCATTGGTTGTGGCGTCCCTTTGTCACCATCCTTTCTTTTCTTCGACGACCCGGACCTCCAATTTTCCATCAGGTCGTTGAATCTATTGCGAGCAGTGATTGAAACCTGGCCAACTTCGGACGTTACGCCATTGAAGGTGATCGCATTGTCCAGCATAAGATCGATATCGGCTACAAAGGCCTCCACGGTGTCGTACTTGTCAGCTTCAAGTTTCTGACGAATGGTTCGAAGATCGCGCGCATTCTTCTTGGGTATGACATCGAAATAGGTGGGGATGCCCAACATAACGGGATCTACGGGTTCTCGGAAAACAAACGAGCTAGAGGCCAAGTCAGTCGTCATCCCTGTTATGTTAAATATGATAAAGACTTGCATTGCATCTTTTACGAGGGCAGTCATGACACCAAGTAAACCACGCTTCTCCACCCATGACAATTTCTTCTCTACGGCCTTTAACCACTCCTTCTTGAAAGCCCTTTCGCAGACGTCTGTACACGTTATCGGGTACGTGGTTGGAGGGTTGAACTGACGACAGTTGCTGAAGACCAATTCGACGTCCTTGCCGAAATCTTCCATAGTGACATACTTGTTTTGACCTAATTTTGTCACTATGGTGCCAAAATCCATGGGATGCGCAATTTCTTCCAGATATCTGAGAGAAGGTAAGAAATCAATTACGCGGGCGGAGTGTTAACAAGGCATACGTCGGGCAACCGTCTAACACCGGGTTGACCGGACGGGCAAAAATACCAGCCTCTGGAAGCTTTTGCAGCGCCTTCATGACCTCTTTGCATTTCTTTTCATTGATCGGAGTTACAGGTATCGATGCCGTTTTCTGCTTCGGCACGGGGGGTGTAGAGAGTATTTCCTTTTCTTTGCCTTTGAGTGACGCGCGAGGAGCATCTGCAGGTAAGGATCCCGCTGGTTTGTCTTTTTTAGGCTTATGCAATGTTGGTGCAGGTTTAGGTGTTGGTGTTGGTTTAGGTGTGGGTGTTGGCTTAGGCGTTGGTACGGGAATAGATGGTGGACTGAGTTTAGAAGTCGACGGCGCAGTAACTTTGGACGTAGATGGAACAACCAGTTTCACCTTTGCTACACCAGACGATGATGGACCCGGAGGAGAGGGCCGTTCCTTCTTTGATGGTGTGGCAAGAGCAAGCATGTCGTCCTCGCTCATAGCATCGGCCTTCTTCCGTTTCCCAGAGGTGCCATTGACAGTCTGTTTATCCTTATCCTTTTCTGAGTGTAAACGATGGCGCTTTTCGTCCTTCTCGCGCTCTATAGCCAGGACCTCTTGGAGGATGTCATGGGAGCCGTCATCAACGTAAGGAGGCGGAGGGGCGTCAACGGGAGGTTGATCAGCAGGAGCGGAGGCTGAGGGTTTCTCAGGGCCCTTGATCTTTCTCAGGCGAGGTTTGGGTGGTGCTGGCTCCGGAGTGCCAGCTTTAGAATGTGTACCAACTTTGAGCTTGATGATGGGGCGGGAAGGGGCAGCGGTGGGAGGTGGTGGAGTAGGAAATGCTTTGGGTACCGGTGGTAGGACTCGTGATGGAGGTGGGGGCGGTGCAACAGCCGCAGAAGCCAGAGCTTTGCCTTTGTTGTTGTTGTTGACCGCCTCCAGCGTCTTGGCGATAATAGCCCATTCTACAATTCTCCTTATTAAAGTCCCTGCAAATATAACCAAACCGGAGACTTACGCTTCTCAAAGAAAAGTTCGAGGGTGATCGCTTCGTTGTGTACAAAGCTCCCTACGCTGTTGTAGAGCTTCGCGTTTGAGATCATTAAACGAAAGTTCGCTGTGAATGCTGCGCGGTCCTTGTACATGCCCGCCTCCAGTTTTGCATTCATGGTACTAAGGTCCATGGGATCCTTGATCACGTCGAAGTAGCTACGAATGTGTTAGGAAAAGCACAAACAAAAATGCTAGACATACTTGGGCGCATGGTCCCTGATGGGATCTACAGGCTGGTTAAACACGAACGCAGACTTGTGTCCCCTGAGCTTCTTCAAGGCGTTGCGGCAAATACGGAGATCAGTGATACTCATTCCACTTATCTGAGCCTTGGGTACATGCCCAGGCTTCGTTGTCGTTGTCTGAGGGGCCACCTTGGTGTTGAGGGGTTTAGGAGCTTTGACTTTGGTCTTGGGTATAGGTGGAGGTACGGCAAATGCGACGTTGACGTTCTTCTTTGGGTGTTCTACGCGAGGGGCTGGAGGGAGGGGTAAAGCATCAGGTGCAGGACTAGCATGCAGCCTGAGCTTTGTAGATGGGTTGGACAAAGTAAGAGGGCTCTTTGGGAGTGGGTCGCCAGATTTGAGCGTTCTGACGGTCTTGACCGGAACCTTGACGGGGGGTAATTGCGGGACAACCTCCGTGACTGGAGTGCTGGGGATGTGTATCTTAACGGTAGGCGCTGTCTCAGCTGTTGCGCGTGTGAGAACATCAGCAAGTTTGAGTAGGCACCAGCGGACTTCCTGATCAGCGTCAGGTGCACTAGTGGGGATGTGAGAATGTTACGACGAGCGAATAGAGAAACAAACATACAGTGCAATAGGCATGAGGAACTCGCGCAGGATTTCATTCTTCCCAACCTCGCGATCCTTCCGAAGGACTTTGAGCATGACGTCTAGTTCGCTTTTCTTCGATTCCTTTGTTTTCTCTGGAAGTGTACCGTCCTCTTCAATGAGCAAAGACTCGGTCTCCTTCAAGCTGGACTTCATCTCTCCCATCTGCGCAAGCAAAACCAAGCTATGGCATATACTCCGAGCAACGTGTCGTCGAACGATTCTCGAAGAATCGTTGGCCATAACAGCAAGGACGTAACGCATAATTGACGGTGTATACCACTTGGTCAGGAAAAGACCATCGAAAGCGGCAATACGGACTTGGGTATAATTTCCATCACTGAAACATTGAGGATTCAGTAGCAATTTCTACGGGAATGCAAGTGAATATACCGAGTCAGAGGGAAGAAGATGCGAGGGTGGTTGGGAATGAGGCCTGCGATGCCGAGCACCATGTGAAACTGGTGGATTACAACTAAGTAAATCAAGCCTAGTTTTGCACTGCAAAAATACCTACTTCCAATGCCGCAATGGTCACACAATTGTGAGTGGAAGGGATAAGTCTGTCCATGCTCCGATAGCGGTCGACTTCAGCTTTGCTTTGCTTCAAGAGTTCAGCATCTTCAGCATTCTGCTCAGTTCGAACTTCAGAGGGAAGTAGTTCCCCGCGTTCGGGAGGTGCAATAGATACGGTAGCAGACGAAGCAGCGGCGATGATGGTGCAAATATAGAAGCCGTCCGAATACTAGCATAAGTGGCGTCAGAAGAAAAGTTGTTTCCTCCGTGTGAAAACTTACAGGATTGGCAGTGTTGTCATTGTAACGTAACTGGTCGATTAAAAACTGCCGCACGACTGACGGAGACTTGCCGTTCTCAAAGCGTATGCGTGAAATCGCGTTAATGAGATTCTACAAGATTGTCATTACAGAGAACAACATTCAAGGCGACAGACGTACCTTCCGCACGAAGTATTCACCAAAATCTGAGAATTCGTTAGGCTTCGGAACGTAGGTATGGGCGAATAAGTCTTGGTTTGGGTCTTCCGGGTCATAACAATATCGTAAGAATAGCTTAAATAGATGAAATAAACCGAGAAAGTCAAGTTTTCGGATAGCACACTGCAATCGATGGCATTCATCAGCCAATGATGCGGGAGAAGACCAATATAGTTTTACTCACGCTGACAAGGGCGATGGCAGCTTCAGAACGAATGCGGAAGTAATAGTTAGATACTAGCACAGTCTTCGTGAGAGTGCTCGATACGATTGCAGTTGGCTTCTCAGCCAATGCATGAATAGCCTGAAAGTAGCAAGGAGCGTCACTAGACCTACGCATAGAATAGTAATGCGGCACTCACCTCAAGCTGAGCAACGACATCTCTATCCCTCTGCAACTGCGACACCCACATGAAGTCCGGCTGGTCGAACTTGACGTTGGCGATCCATTCAAAGTCGGCATCCATCCGTATCCATTCATATGTTGCGCCACTCATCGTTCCCTCATCCTCCTCCGTCCAATCAGCCACTTTCCAATTCTCCCGCTCCTGCTCCTTCTCCCAAACCTCCAACCCGAACCCCATGTCAACCATTCCCATCGCCTCTGCAGCCTCCGTGTCTCCGTCTGCAGCAGCTTGGGCAGCGGCCTGCCGCGCAAGATAACGCTTGGTATTTCGCCGTACACGTTTATACTTCGTGTTAAAAGGGACCTCGTAACGTTTAAAAGCAGTCCTAATGTCCAGCACATGCTCGTAAGGGGTACCGTCGGCTTCGTGAATCCGTATCGTCATTTGACCCTAAGTAAGGGTCAATGCCTGTCGGCTACCTTCCAATGACAACACATACCTCGAAAAAGGGGACGGGCTTCATTAGCACCTTAGAGACCTCGTTGTTCTCCATAGCCTTATACGCAGGCGCGTCTTGTCGCATGGTAATCTCTACAGCCATCTTCTTTCGATTGAAAGTGGCGGAAAACCCGAACGACGGACAGCCACTGCCATATATCCACTGCTCTGCAAAGCTGCGTGGATCCACTCCGCTGACTTTCCTACACAACCTCAGGAACGCATGGGTCGAAAGCGCGTTATTCTGCATCTCCCCACTGATTGCCGACAGGAACAGCTTTGGCAGGACGCGACTGAGGCCGAGTGATGTTCCCGATTTTCCCAGTCTCCGGTCAAGGATGTGCAGCACGAGAGGAGCTTTCATATTGAGGAAAGGTAGCGTGGCCGCGTCTGGCGGCTCGAGTACCTGTGGTTGGCAGATGGGAGGCATCGCGCCCACGTCCAGCTCCAATACCCGTTGCATGTCCTTCTTCAGCCTGAATCGGTATTCATTGTTCCCAAGTAATTTGCGCAGGAAGAGGCCAGTGATATAGAATGCCAGACCGTTGACAAGCCATGTGTCTGACCAATTCTTGGGAAGAATGTTAATCCCAGCCCATTGGCAAGCGAGTGCATGTGCCAGTGAATGTCGGGTCTCTAGAGCTTGTTCGATGGCGTCATCGCCGTGTAGTAGGTCAGTCGTGACTATTGAGAACGTCGAGCTGTCAAATCGCTGGTTTGGAAGCTGGTCGACAAATACAATCTTGTAGGAGCCAAATGGATACGACCCAAATTCGGTGGAATAGAAGGACATGGCTTGACGAAGTGATGCCGTTGATATCGGAAGGAGGTTCTCGTGTCCCGGGAGGCAGAAGGCATACATGAGGGGTTGGGCCGCCCCTGAGACGTCATCTGCAACACTTTCTGCGGGTATCGCGTGGAGGTGGAAAGGTCCGGCGGCAAAGGCTATATGCTGGACGGAAGTAAGGACTGTCTGGGAGAAGAGAAAGATGGTCTTATTGGAACTCCAGGGGTGTGCAACCTGTAAAGAATGAGATGTGTTCAGTGAAAGAATCGCAACAAAACGTACCTGTTCAACCAGATCACCACTACAAACAACAAGGGTTGGAATCGTATCACTCTGCTCTTCATCGTCCTGACTTGGGTCACGCTCTTCAAGGTACCGAGGAACGACGAATTCGAACTCCCAAGTACACTTCTCCCACATGTTGTCCACGCATGGCACCCAACACCTTGCTGCATCGGGAGAAGACGGAGTCGTGTAGGCATGAGGAACGCGCTGCAAAAGATGTCAGTTATGACAGCCAAGAGAACGGAAGCGCACCGCACATATGGATATGCATCTGTCGGCAGCACAAATTCGAAGCCGTCTACAGGATTACGGAGGCTATACGCGATGTTGATTGTGATAGGCGCAAACTCTAGCACAGACGGGGCACCGGGTGTTTGTGGCTCTGGGGTGGCGGCTGTGGATGTTGATGTCAAGAAAGGCATAGAATTGCTCAAAAGATACAGACCTTCACTAAACACGGCACCCGTGGCCATATGACCCGCTTGTTTGAGTGGGACTTCTTGGGGGATCGCAATCGCAAGTTCGCCCTCGTCCCCCTCCTGAAGCGCCGTGTAGAGTTTCCGCTTCACCTCTAGATGTCGATGGCAGTCAATTGCTTCGTTTGCTGCTCCCGAAGTGGTGGTTGCGAGCGAGTCGACATGTGTGAAGTCTGTTTGATGACCAGAAACCGTAACTGAGTGGATTGCTGTCCCAGACATAGTAAGTCTTTTATTTTCAGGCGCTGGGGTGACACATACTGCATTGACGTGAGTTGAGGTAGACCGTCCTGAGCTCCTTGCTGGTTGGGATGATTGTAATCTCGGTGTAACCCTGGTTAAAGGATGAGATGCTGTGAAGATGGGACCACGACGGCACATACCCAAAGACTGCCCGAGAAATCGATCTCCAAAACGACTTTTTGGTGACTAGTAGAGAAAGAAAGAGGAGTCAGTCGAGTATCCTGGCGTGACTTGGAGGAAAGGCAACGTATATGGAGAAGCCACGACGGACGTGTTCGCGTTGGAGGTTGGGCCGTGCGTCCATTAGAGAGAGGATTTGGACAGAGAAGAGTCAGTAAAGACTTCCAAGCCGTGAACGATGAGAGAAATGGGGAAATAGAGGGTATTTTGTCGAAAAGAGGCTGGACTGCACGAGCGCTGACGACGGACGCTGCTCAACCGTGCAAGACACTCTTACATAAGCACTCCTCTTCACCCTCACCCATGCCTCCAAAATCAATATTTCGCCAGCCAGGCGCAAAACACTTTCAGCTCGTCCATCGTTCACAAAGGGATCCCCTCATTCATGACCCAGACGCTAGTCGTCATGTTCTCAAACCCATAGAGCGAGAAAATGCAAAAAAGGTTTGCTCCTCGATTCTCTCAATAAATTTTGATCTCAACTCATCTAGGGCAAATCTCGTGCTGATCTCGAGTCCGTTCTCCCTTCCTCAGAGACTTTGAACGACAAGCTTGCAAACGTCGGCGAGGCCGCCATCTATGGTGTCTACTACGATGATACCGAGTACAACTACATGCAGCATCTCCGTGCCGTCGGGGTGCAAGAAGAGGGAGTGGAAAGCGTCCTCATTGAGGCTCCATCCACCTCCAAAACGGTGGGGAAGAAGGCTAAAGGGATCGAGATGCGTGATCTCCCTCAAGGGGTTCTGGCATCCAAAGTAGAGCTCCCGCGGACCTACGAGTCCCAACAAGCCGTCCCCGAAAGTATTGCGGGATTCCAGCCCGACATGGACCCTCATCTTCGACAGGCCCTAGAGGCCTTGGACGACGATGCATTCGTTAACGATGATCTGGAGGATAATTTCTTCGGTGAACTCGTCGCCGATGGCGAGCGCGGAAGCGACGAGGACTTTGACTTTGACTTTGAGGAGGACGGCTATGAAGCCCCCTCAGGAAGCAACCTCGAAGATAGAGAAGAAGAAGCTGGGTGGGAAGAGCGCTTTGCGCAGTTCAAGAAAGCTCAGAAGAAGAACGAAGCTCGAAGCGACGATGGTTACGATGGTTCTGAAGGTGGCGATACCGTTGGAACTCTCCCCGCAATATCGGTCATCGGAGGCAAGAAACGTCGAAAAGGCACTAGTGATGCGTCAGGGTACTCCATGAGTAGCTCCTCGATGTATCGCAACGAAGCTCTGCAAACCTTGGATGAACGCTTCGATCAGGTATTGGCTCCCTGCGCCAATCGCATAACCCACTCTAATATGCTTTTAGATGATCATCAAACAATACGCGGACGACGACGATGATGATACTCCTTCTGAGGAAGAGAACGACTCTGACGATGACGATGCACCAGAACTCATTACCTCACGCGAAGATTTCGAGGACATGATGAACGAATTCTTGAACGAGTACGAGATCCTGGGACGAAAGATGAAGCAAAAGCTCGATGGTGATACGGGTGCAGAGAAATTGGACACGATACGACGTGCCATGGGTCAAGACGAGAGGGTACGGATAGGCGATATGGACGACGACGACGACGATGACGATATATTGATGCCACTCGATGTGGATGACAAAAAGGATCGCTGGGACTGCGAGACAATACTAAGTGGGTCTACTTGTCTACTCCATCTACGTTGTACTTACCATGCTCTCA
Source organism: Blastosporella zonata (assembly GCA_018856295.1). Lineage (NCBI taxonomy): Eukaryota > Fungi > Basidiomycota > Agaricomycetes > Agaricales > Lyophyllaceae > Blastosporella > Blastosporella zonata. The sequence goes on from JAFLHD010017755.1 coordinate 66,946, forward strand.
AGGCACTTACTCAAACCTTGAGAACCACCCCCGACTCATACGCGCACGAGATCCAAGACCCGTCGCAAAAATCACTCTGGATCCCAAGACTGGCTTCCCGACCGTTGTCGACCCTCAACAAAAACTTCAGCTTAAAAAGGCTGCTGGTGGTCGAACAAGCTACCAGGAATCGGACACTGATTCTGGCTCTGAAACTGATACCCCTGGTATGCAGCCCTGCTCAAGCTTTTTACCAGGTCATTCACCACATCAATCTACAGCACGCCAAACTATCACGCGGCCAAAGGATGAGTCAAAAGAAGACAAAAAGGCGCGGAAGGCTGCCGTAAAGGTCGAAAGGCAGGCACGACGGATAGAAAAGAAGACGATGAGTGAACAGTTTGGGTCAGAGCTGAAGCTACAAATGCGCACGATCGCAAACAAGGAAAAGAGGCTCAAGAAACTGTGAGTTGGTCTAATAATAGATTCTGATTAGATCGAGGATAAGGTTATGTAAATTGCTTGGCTGGGCCTCTGCATGCCGTCTTGGCACTGGAAGCCATTGAATCTCATCGATAACTTCATTTTTCCTGTCAACTGAACTCATTGACGATTCTCAACCATCTGCGTAAATCTCTTTCTTACCATCGATCATGGCATTCACTCCAAATATGAGTACTACTTTTCTGCTATTCACCATCCTCGTAGTGCTTCTCCCGGTTGAAACATATGCGTTTGGTGCTGGTGATATACCCGACTTTGCGTATCTAAATGGTCGGTGGTGCATTTCATCGCGCTTCGAGGTCTTCAAACATATGATTCCATTTAGACAAGGCATTCCGGCATGGCGACATTGAAAGCATCCTTGAAACCCTGGTCAAGAATGCTGGAGGTGCAGCAGCTGGGGGTGGACTACTTGGCATCGCGCATTCCATGTTCCAGAAAGCCTCTGGAGGCTCCAAATTCACCAAGAGCGACATCAAAAAAGTCTACTTTGTGAGTCGAGGCAAATGATTATATTCAAATGCGAGTCTCAACTTACTCTCATTGCAGGGGAACTGGTTGAGAGATTACTCTCAGGTCGGTGACGATGCCTTTAAATTGAAATCCCTTGACACCCTATGGAATAGTGCATGGACATCGCGGGTCTTGGCAAATTGACCGCCGATACCCTCGTTCTTGTTGTCTCGGTGCTCGGGTTTGTGGTACGTATGATTCCCTGCCATCATTGCATCGGAGGCTGTATTGCTCGCCACAGACGTTCGGATTTGCTACGGAAGAATTTCAAGTCACGGCCGATCGTCTTGGTGTTTACTTGCCTGTCGTAAGTTGTCAAATTCACGATCTCTGTAAATTGTAAACCGAAAGATGATTTTAATAGGAACACATCGATAACCCCAAGTATGCGATGATTCCCTGCGTACATTTGATATATTTATCACCCCCCGCAGAGGTTATGCCGAAAAGGAAGGCGATGCCCGTAGATTCCATCCCAAACTTCGCCCGCCCGTCGACAACCGCGAGCTTGAAATTGACCAGCATACTGGCATGAAGGTATGCAGCCAACTCAGTGGCTGTCTCGATCCAATTGTTGACCATGGGTGCAGAATTACATGGCCACAGAAAACCGAGGGTGGGACACCTCAACTGCATTCATTCGCCGCACCTTCCGTGCTTGCATCGAGGCAGGACGTCGTGCAGGGGGTCGAGAGGGAGCCGATCTTTGGGAAGCTTACCGTCTTCTCGGGACTGGTCTTCACACTATGGAGGACCTGTTGGCCCATAGTAACTGGTGTGAAGTTGCCCTCAGGAAACTTGGCCACAAGGAGGTGTTTTGCCACGTTGGAGATAGCGGCATGTTCATTACCCTGTCGTGTTTATATTCCACTCACCGGTTCTGTATCGCAGTTATCATAAACACGCCTCAAGGACCAGCTCCCCCCCTTGTCACTGGTACTTTCGGAGGTGAGACAATCACAGCATGCCTCTACCGCTTGGAGGTCTAAACGTTGTTGTTTGCAGGCGCGGATTTCATCTACTCGCTTATGGGAGAGGCCACCGAGTAAGTCGAAATCTGTCTGCGATCATCTCACGCTCCTCACGACTGGCGTGGCGCATATAGTAAACTGAGCCAAGCGAGTGTCACAGAAATAACTCAGAAGATGAGCCAGGTATGTCTTTCATGTCTGATTTCATGAAAACTGCTCGATCCTTTCAATTTTAGTCGGGCGATAGTGAGGGCAATATCAGTAAACTCAAGGCTATTCTGAGCAAGCTTCCCATCGGTGGCAGCAATGATAAAGTCGACCAGGCCCAAAATATGAACGCCCAAGCCCAAGCCTATCAATTTAATCCCGATAATGTCGCTCCGCCTGAGGTCCAAGGGCGCTTGCTTGAGTTGTTGAAGTGGCGCGATCAGGTGTACAGAGATATTATGGGAACGATAGAGATGGTCCCTGGCCTAGCGAACCTCTTGGACGAAGTCACAAATGCACTCAACGCATGCAAGTCATCATTGCTTGCACATCTAGTCAAGTGACTGATCTCTATTGACAGATGTCTACACCATCCTCTCTCCCTACATCGTGGTATGTGTTTCGATAGTGAAGTTCAATCAAATTTTAAAAAATAGCTTATGATAGCCTCTCCTCCAACAAGCCACTGGTGTGCTTGGTGAAGGCAGTAAATCCGTTATCGATTCCGATGACCAATTCGAGGTATGTATATCAAACCGTTCTTATCTTTTGTCTTGTGTCCTAACGAATTTGCTAAGGTGTTCGATAACCCCAATGCATCCGACCCTTCCCATAGCTTCCTCTCCAAGGTCTGTTTGTCCCCCCAAGCACCGCAGTATGTGTATATGTTACTTACAAGCTATAGGATCACTTTGATCTCATCCTGAACGAGCCCGCCGGCAAGATCGCACAGTTAGTTGTAGAGAATAGCGTCAACCTTATTGTGCAGGTAAAGAAGCGTTATTTTTGCTGGATTTTGCATCGCCTGACACTAGTAAGGCTTGGGCGTCAGACAGCAACCCAGATCAAGTCATTGACCAGGTGTGTGGGCATTCATGCGTTTTCTGTGAGACTATGTTTGACATCAGTATCATTCCAGATCTTGGAAGCCTTCCACCACCCATACTATGCCACGGGTCGTTCCGAGATTCAGCGCCAGATGTTCGATCACATGGATAGGTGGATCGGGGGACTGGGCCACGAGGAAGCTGCGGAAATTGTTCAGCGCCTGACCAAGGTCTTGCATTCCCCCCATGAGAAGCTTTAGAGGTTTGCTCAGATAATGTCACACAGGATAGCGTCCGCAACGCGCGCAACAAACGCCCCGGATCTGAGAACAACTCTCACGACGAGTCTGGAGGCTATGGTGGCCACTCCCACAGCCACGGAGGCGCGACGTATAATAAACCTTCTGAAGTCTACCAAAGCCAGCAAGGACAGGCCCAATATGGAGGTATGTGTACCTAAATTTTTTATATATTACCCGAAAATTAACTTGACCTAGAGAACGAGTCAAATCAGTACGGACGCAGCGCCAATACTAAGTCGCACCGATATGACTCCGACAATCAGTATGGTTCGTCGAATGATCAGTACGGATCGGGCAATCGATACGGCTCAAGCAAACAGACCTCCTCAAATGACCAGCACGGATCGGGCAATCGATACGGCTCCAGCCAACAGACCTCGTCGAACGATCAGGATGGCTCGTCGGGGAACCAATATGGTGCGACGGGCAACCAACACGGCTCATCCAACACGTATGGTCGCAACGATGGCGGAGGTGCCAGGAACGAATATTCTTCTGACCAATACGGCTCGTCGGGCAACCTCCACAGCTCATCCAACACATACAGCTCTGGTCGTAATGACAACGAAGTTCCCAGGAACGAATATTCTTCTGGGCAATACGGCTCGTCAGGTACCCAATATGGCACATCCAACAAATACGGCACTGGCCGTACTCATGACGAAGGATCCACGTATGAGTATTCCTCGGGCGGCCAAGCATACGGCGAATCCCAAGGCTACGGCCAGACCGAATCACGTCGTTCTGACAATCAGCCCTCTGGATATGGCAACCGCAATGAGTCGCACCGCGGTGAGTCGGAGACCTATTATGGTCGCTCCGGCAACGAAGACCGTGATACGCGTGGTGGCCGTCAGCAAGACGAAGGCGAATACGGTTCTGGGCGCACTGAAAACCAATACGGCCGCAGCACCTATGGGTCAGCAAGCAGCAATAGATATGGATCCAACGAAGGTCGCACAGGCTACGGTTCCTCAGAAAGAGAGGAGAGTCATGGCTCCCAACGCTCTGAAAGCGACTACTCGTCTGGACAGACCCAGAGCTACGGGAAGGACAGCTACGGTTCTGGCAGGCAGTACCAGGAACATACGGACAAGGAATCCAAGCATCACCGCCGCAAGGATAGCGAAGATAGCGACAAGGAGGATCGACGACGCCAGAAGGGATTTTCGCGAGAAAGCGGTGGCAATGCTCCGAGTTACGGTGGCAATCAGAGCTACGGAGGAGGCTACAGTGGTGGCAGTTACGGAGGGGGATATGGTGACAGTGGTAGGTCCGAAGAAAGATCTTACGGAGACCCTGGGTATGGGAGAAGCGAAGAGACCTACGGTGTCGAGCGTTTGAGAGTCGGTGGTAATGATGACTCGGATGATGAGCAGAAACGCCGCCACCACCACCACCGCAAGAGGGATAGCGACTGAACTGGTCAATAGATGCTTGTTGTAAGACTCCAAATACGTATACCAGACAGTGTTATGTTTCTCACGAGACATTTCTTTCGCTCTGAGTCTATGCTGTGTCAAGCGTTAATGAAGAAGAGAAGGTGCGAACTACGGACCGGAAGATCCTGGATGCTGCTTTTCACACCACCAACACACCAATATGTACCAATCCGAACCCTTTCCCCATCTCTCGGAAAGGATCTCACTCTGATCGAGTCACCCCATTCCTCGTCGAGAATATCAAAGCATATTGTACAGCTCCTGAGGCCTGACGGTAGAAGAGAAGCTCGGGCACAGGTCGGCAAACCCAGATCAGGTTAAAGTACTAGTTCAATTTCGCTTCGATGAGATGATGTAGGATCGATGATTATTGAGCTCGCTCACAGCAAAAACTCCTATCATCATCTTCTCATGGGAAACCGAACTGGAAAAGGGTTCCTCGCATCGATGTTTTCACTGCCACCGAGGTGGATATAAAATCTCTTATTGGCTACTGACAAACCTGTCAAGGATAGAGCCAATATGGTGGTATGTGCGCTATTGTGACCCCTACATCTTGAAGCTGACTTGGCTGTAAAATAAAGGGAAATACGACCCAATCTCGTACACAAACAGTCGCGAAGACCACCAAGGCACCCAGTATGGGTAAGCCAACCCATACACCTCAAAAAAACACAAATAAGACAATTCGAACCATTAATGTAGGGAAGGTAACCACTGCGACTCGAGTATTCAGTGCGGCACAGGTGACCAGCACACCAAGCACCATTACCACTCGAGCAATCAGTACGGTTCAGGTAACCAGCACGGCTCAAGCAATTAGTACCGTGCAGATCAGCCCAGCTGCAGCCAGTACCGCTCGAGCAATGAGGGCTGCTCATGCAACCAGTATAGCTCGAGCAGTGAGCGCGGCTGAGGTAACCAGGGCGGCTCAGGCGACCAGTATAGCTCGAGCGATGAGCGCGGCTCAGGCAACCAGTACGGCTGGTCGAGGTATTGCTGCCGCTTCGATGAAGCCAACGCAAGGAGCGCAGACTGGGTCCAGGAAAGCTGCAGCTATTGTTGGTGCCAGCCATAATACGAGCATGAGCAGCATCACCGCAACGGCATCAACGACATCGGCAAGAAACACCAACAGCACACGAAAAGGCCTTCGCAAGTGAATCATAGTAGTTCTGCTGAGTTGGGTGGATCCGGTGGTGGTATCATGACGGGACACTCGAGGCGCTGATGAAGATACAAAGATTGGGGCATGTGCAGAAGAGATGGATACTGAAATGTATATAATATCTCAAATGTACGGTGGTGGTGGGTCAGTCATAACAAGCTTGTATTGAAATTTTGCCACGGTCTTTCTGGCTTCAGCCATGGATCAAGAGACAGAGGCGCTCGACATCGATCCCATCTGGACGACGAGTCGAACGGCTCGACAAATTTTCGCGTTGACAGAGGTAGAGAAGGTGCGACAGCAACCGTGGGTTTGAATAGTTCACCACCTCACCATCAAAGTATAGGACATCACTCGTCTATTGTCTCTGGCTGCTTCCTCGATATCTCTACTCACTTTGCCCCAGACGGACGGTCTAGATGACAACCTACCCCAGGGTGAAGAACGATCAGAACAATTTGTGTTAGAAGTTAGCGAATATTTCGAGCGACTTGACGTGAGTATCGCGATGTGTGCAAAAGGCGATTGCTCATCTATTTAGTCCATCCAAGGTGCTATACGTTCCTCTCTCGCACACATAAGGCATGCCCGAATAGCACCATCTGCTATAAACGCACCTCCACCCGGTTTTATTCCACCTTCGCTTGGCGTCGGTCTTCCTCAAGCCGACGGCGACGATGGGAAGAAAAACCGCGGACTTCAGGAGGAGAGGATCGAACGCGACGCGTGGCAAGGCATCCTCGCTGCACTCACGCGCCTCAAGGCTGTACAAGACGCCAGCAAGCCCTCTCAACCTTTGGCTTCCAGGGAAGAATAGAGCTATCGATAATAGAGCTGGCTATAACGTTAAGATGTACGGTAAGTTTTGTTCCTCGTGTTTGATGTTCTAAAGCGAGGTAACAAGAAGGAGTTTCATTGGCTGATCCCCCCCTCTAGGTACTAGCCTCTTCGAGTATCTCTTCTGCCTTCAACAACTCCTCGTCACTTGCGAGCACCGGGTTTTTTTTACCCTCAATCTTTTGTCGGCGGAGGAATAAGATGGACCGATTAGATGTGATTGGGGGCATAGCACAGTGTGACGTACGATAAGGTCCCTCAGTTCACCCGCAGCCTTTCCAAGGCGATTGGCGGAGTCCACGATCATTTTATTAGCTTCCTCCATCATCCTTGTCTGCGTAATACGGTGTGCAGGTTGAGCATTTGGAACCTAGAGAGTAATTGGGACGCACCCCGTTGTTGATGTCCCAACCCTCAGCACCATCCATGATAAATTTATCGAGCTTCCTTTGCTGTTGCTCTGCTTCCTTCCTGTACAGCGTTTGCTCCTTGGTTAGCCTGAGGATATATTAGCCCCGAAGGCGTATCGGAGTAGCCAATTGCTTTCATCACCGTTTTACGACACCAGACTTGATCTTGAGCTGCCTACGGGCTACATCATTCAGGTCGCTCATCGTTCCTGGACTAGTTTAGTTAACGTTAGAGCTTCCAGTGGCATGAGGGGAGTTGTATGAAGCAAACCTGATATATTGTCGTTGTCGATGGATCAGTTGAGACAAGGATCTATGCCATCGATAACGGCGATAACCCGTCGGGTCGCGACTTTTGGCTCAACAATCATGTATGAACTCATAGAGGTCGTTACATTGCATCGTAAGATTACACAGAAATCGTTACTACAATGGAACTTTGTAGAAGTGGTAATCAGGGTGTGGTACGTAAGGGCAAAATCATGAGGGTAGCTAATGACGGGATCGCCTGTGCGCGCGTACAAGGGCACAAGGATGATAACTCCTCAGGGATCGCGGCGGGCGGAAGAGTCAGTCTGGGGCACAGGGGGCATATCCTTAGACGTAAGACATGTAACCTAGTGAACGTGGAGGAACGGGGCCCAGTGGACTGACTGGCAGTCGCGTCTGGGGAGCATCAAGCTTCTTGTCAACGATTCGTTCGTCGTCGCCGATCGGGCAAAGGTCACCGAAAACACACCCACAAGTCCGAGCCTCCACGTCTCAGCCGATTCAGCGATCAGGACGATGGAACTAGCCATTGGTCGTGAGCGAAGGGGCGAGAAGGGAGGGACAAAAATGCGGGGTGCAGTCAGAGACGGGTGCGGGAGGGCTGGGAGTCGTGAACCGAGGGTTGTCCATGATCCAAGAGGCGTTGGGTCATTCGTTGCAGAAGTCTGCCCTCGCCGCACCAACCTGCATCTTCCTAGGCCGACGGTGTCTGTGGCTGTCATCAATGCACTCGTGGAGACATCCAATGTCTGCAGCAATAATGGCCGTCGAGAAGAAAAGAAGGGTGTTAGGAAAGCGTAGAATTGATAGCATGGGCCGGGGGCGGAACGTGTGAAGGATGAGGTGTCGAGAGTTTGACGCTGATCAGGCACCAAACCTTTGACGTTCGGGATGAAGGAAAAGTGGGTGACAATAGATGGTACAGAAATAGATCCGATAGCAATAAAAAAGTGCTGTGATGATGGTGGCGATCTTGCTTTCTCATCGGTGGAGCACAGTGATCCAGATGGCTGTGGGAATCATCCAGGATGTTGGGATGGGTCTGCGAGAAAGTAGGTGAAGAGTCGATGAATGTGACGGTGATGCCGGTGTGTCGGCACAGGCGAGGTACGGTACCACAATGAAGTGGTCGTCTCCTCAAGCATGTTGATAGGGTGGCAAGGAAATGGGACGCAAGCGGGACAAGGCGACATGAGTTTTTAAAAAAGAGGGTGGTGGCAAGATAGAACCGATGAGCAGGCGAGGCACGCACTCAGCACTGATTAAAGTGCGAGGTCTGCGCCTCAAGCGCTGTTGTCGGTCTTGCGTCGTTGTCGTGTCCGTAGGGTTGCATCAACCGAAGACCGTGGGCCTATCGTCGTCGTCAGGCTTCTTCGTTATTCTTCCAATGTCCAGTGGTTGTCGAGCGATGAGAGACCCCAGGTCAGATCTCGTGCGTCAAGCAGAACCAAGGACGATGTGCGGCACGGCTGCAAAATACAGTCCGCAGAACCATGAGTGGATGGCGTCGCTGACGCAGGTAGCCAGAGATGTGTCGTTCGGAGAAAAGGTGAGAGCGTCGTGGAAGATGTGGGCGTGATGATGATGCGTAATATATAGCAATGCGAGTAGTCCGTGTCATAAATCAAATCAGTTGTTCACCTGGCCAAGCAGGCAGTTTTGGGCGGCGTGAGTGTTCAGAACACGGCGGAGGGGGCAGTATGCCTCGCTGTTGCTGTGCCGAGCATAAGAGCCTCGTTCACATTACGAAGGCGGTGTACCTCCAGTTCGGCAGCCTTGAGTTTGCTTTCGAGTGAACCCTTCACACCCTCGAGGTACCTGAGGTGGGTAGTGGCTGTGAGGAATGCGATCAGTATCAGGATAAGGATGGAATCGAAGAAACATACCACGATCGAGCAACGAAACCTTACTCGATTTCTGGTTGGACGAAGGGAGAGTCTCTTTGAGGCGTGCGTAGCCATCTCGGAGCTCGTCCCGACGACGTTGCTCAGATTCGATACGCTGTTTACGGATAGTCTCGCGGCGCCTATAGCAATGATGAGACGATGAAAATACTTTCAATGAAAACCACTAACGAATCGTTTCCACCAGAGGTAGGGAGGGGCATGAATTCCTCATCTTCGTCGTCGCTGTCGTCGTTACTCCGGCTGCTCATCCTCCTCTTGTGCTGAGCCCGAACAGCGGGACGGGCGCTTGGGGGCACAATGGGGTTGAAGCGGTGCGACCGTGGAACGGTGGCTGCGTAGGGGATGGGGCTACCTCGGCCGCGCCTTCCAGAGGGCATGCCGTCCGAAGAGAGCTCACCGGCACTAAGCGGGTATGTGAGTGTGGGAGGAGAAACACTCTGGCCATCTTCGGGGGTGTAGGGCCTGGCAGGCGACGAAGAATAAGTATACTCTGTGGGCAGATTGAGGGTGGCGAAGCTCAAAGGGGACTCGTTCGGGGGCACTGTCATTGTCTGGTCAGGAGAGTTATCACGATATAACAGTGAAATAAGGCTCACAACCAACGGGAATACCGTAGGCTGGGGAGTGGGCGAACGGGGTGAGGCCGTAGTCCATGCTATTATCAAGATAGCTAGTGAACTGCTCGTCCATGTAGGGGGTCTTGTTGTTTTCGAAGTCCATGGCAAAGGTGGTGGCCATTTGGGATGTGCAGATAGATGATTTAGAGGACGAAAAAAGAGGACCTATAAAAGAGAATGTAAGATAATAAGGACATTGTACTATAGAAGCGTTGCTCGCCGTCAAGAACAACAAGGAGGTCAGGGGTGGCAACTGAAATGAAAAAGGGCGGCGGAAAAGAGGGAAGGCGGGATGAGGAGAAGGGGAGGGGGGTGAGAGGCAGAAAGGGAAAAAGAAGGAGCTATATAGCGGAGGAAATATCAAAGGCGGCCTATATCAGGCCGTCGATTTGGGGATCTGCCTCGAGGCAGGCTGCTTTGACATTTCGGCGTTTTCTTTCTCGTCCCTCACTTCATTCAGAACCCACTTACCCCTTGCCCCGCCACATAAGGCGCCTTTACTCCCTCTACCCTCTTCTGCAATTTTTTTTTTACTCAACAGTCACTGGGAATTGCAATACAAGGACCCAGAGTATCACAATTTCATGTCCCCTTCATCTCCAACCGGGTGCTTCACCATTCTCCCCGGATTCACTACGACCCCCGAAACCTCGGCCTGCTTGAGACTGATTTCTTTTGTCAGAATCTTCTTTATTCTTGTTCCATCCATACCGTGCCGGAGGCCCCGTACAGTCCATCCACTCATCATCACCCCGATTAGGCAGTTATCGTGATCTATGATCCGGTTTCCGAGGAAAAGCTCACCAAGATATGACATTCAGTGGGCGCTGAGAGTTTACAGATATCAATGACACTCTGGGGAAACCATTCATTTATTCCACTCGGGAATTGATTTTTGTTCTCCGGGCGGCGTGAAGTATACTTTGTGCCTGCGGCTGGATAACTTACCTGCCAATGCACAGCACGCCTTCAAACTCTACGCTCAGCGATGCAACGTTTTTTTAATCTTCCGTGACGATGTAAACCGTTTCGAGCCTTAATCATAGCCTTCACCCGATCAGACCAAATTCAGATAAGTTGAGACGTGCAGCTACCCTCAGCTGTAGATGTCGGTCCATATGGGCGCAGCAGGGGGCATTGATGGTTTGTGTGACATTTTCGATGCAGGAAGTCCAGAGAAGGACCGATAGCGTATAGATGACGCGTACATCTTCCCAGAGGCTGATAGAAAGAAGTGCGAACTACACTCCTGAAAGAATATTAAGTATCACATGAACAAGTACACAAAGTCATCAACAGTAAGGTCATCGTAAATGCCGATTGGAATCACCAATGGCGGTCATGAGGATCGTAACGTACGGAGTAGCATTAAATGTGTACCGTTTCGCTGAATAAGTGAAATGCCGAGAATAGAACAAGGAATGATGAGTTCCGACATCGGATAAAGAGAACGGCGCTTAAGCCTTGTAATACCCTAGATTATAATTTGAGGGTAGCTTTAATACCTGATATCGAAGTTGTGGAGAGAAGTTCCTCACCTCCATAGAAAGGCCCCTGCATGTTGGAATAATGCTCCAACCGTTTGGAGAATCGCCAGGTCAAAAAGTACATGTAGATCTGGTAAGGTGAATTAGCAGAAGCACAAGGGCAGAGTCTGGTGACGACGAACCTGACAGACGATATCGACGAGAAGCGAGATGATAAACGCGATATTAAGGCTGGAGAATCCTGTTGTACAAAATGCGGCAGGTAAGGAGCCCGATGCCGTGACAGTTGTCGATGCAGTGTCGGTCCAGACCTGGCCCCCGTTGGCACACTCCCAAGCAATTTTATCCTGCCTGAAATTATGGGGGAAATATTGAAACCGATGTAAAAAGAGTGATAGGTAGAGTAGAAGGTGAGATTCGGAGCATTATCGTACGGCCGAGGCGGAAAGATGGAAGAATCTTTGGAACTTACCCTCGATTGAGTTCCACGATCATGATAATGGCTCGGACGGCTGCTATCACGATAATGAAAGGCCAAAGGAACTTTGCAGCTCGAATCCAAATGTACGATCGCTGTTAGAAGGGTCAACCATCAACGGGCCGATCGGTGTATCAGTGAATTACACCGACATTAGATAGTGCGAACATCGTAATAACTGCGCAGGCTCCAACGCCTATGCCGATGCCACCGTATATTTGCCTTAGGATCACTCGTTCAGCCCGATGCCCAGCAGAGTCATGACGAAACGAGTTGATACCATTCCGGGTAGACGAAGAAGAGGTATTGGCCTCTCAAAAGAAGGAACAAACCACCAGCAATGCTGTACACCTGAAGCGCCAGGAATATGAGACCGTCACCTATTATCCCAGAATTTGGGGCCGAAACGTACAGCGATCAAGACAGCCCAGGCAATTGCACCAGCCCGCTACAGAAGCGATCAGAAGAGCCGGTAGGAGACTCATTCCGGAGCCCACATACAAGGGGTAAGACTAGTAGACAGTTATCACACCTGAGGAATGAACCGATTTCGTTGAGAAGGTGCTTTTCGGGTCAGAATTCCAATGCCAATGCGTACCACATTGCAGCAAACTTCTGGCGCGTCAGGTGGCGCAAAAGGAAGAGTACAATCAGACTACAAAGTACGATGCCAAGATGGTGTCTATAGGTGGTCAAAAATCGTCAAACCGGTCGAACCACTGCCTACGCGGTTTCGCCTGGCGAGTTGGGAGCAAGGAAAGGATGGATACTGTGACGACATCTGTGACTATCATGTGGCTGTCGTGACTGTCAAACTTGAACGTTTTGAACTGCCAAAGGGGCCCAGTGACTTTCTTGCAACATTCCTCATTCTTCTCCTACTGCTTCAACCGCCACCTCTACCCGAAGATAAATCGATATTTGTGACGTATACATGTACTTGCAGGTACTATAAATCCAAGGGATTAGCGGGGCCGACCACTTCATCACAATCTTCGCTTGATCTGTGGTACCTCTCACATGTTCTTGGCCAACATCTCTGAATGGGGAAGTCTTGGGCAGGAACCTCACCCTTACGCGTCACCTGCTATAGACTTGCACAAACATCTTAAATGTCATATCATTTATGGGCTGCAAAGTGACTAGTCTCAAATGGCACAGAATCTTCGGACTCAATAACTTCCGCACACTGTGGGTTCTAGACTCCCGTGTCAATATACAGAAGAACAGTGAATGGAACGGGATGGCTCGTTAGTTCCCCTTGCCACTAAGCCGGTTATATCATGACATATGCGGTCAAGCACCATCATGATGATTTTACTTCGATTAGTCTCTCCGGTTAATGGGCTCCTTTCCCGATTCTCGGAAGGAGAGTTACTCAACATGACAACAATCTAACCACGATCCTAGACTTATCACTTCCCTGAAATCCGTCGATCACACGTCAGGACCATCGGGACGACTTTCCCATTCAGAGATCTTCTGATAATGGAGTTCAGTGAAGAACAAGTTTTGTGATCTGAGGGAAGACTCATTGCGTTTGCATATTGCATCCGTTGGGAGCCATGCGCCCTTTCAGGCGGCCCTGCGTACAACACTACACAGTACTTTGACAGCGGCCACCGGTGAATCGTTATCATCCCCACAAGTGTCCATGCGGTCCTTGCTCCGTTCAGCCAAGTATTAACCCATCTGAGGCGGTGTCTTTAGCATCCTGTGTATGTGTGTGTCCATGCTCATCCGATGCTCGCAAGTTTGTGATCTCCGTTTAGCTCTGTAAAGGATCAATCAACTACGCATCTAGCGATAGCTTTGACAGGGGAAATTTTTGATCAGCTGAATTCCACGAAGAAGCCTCGAGGCTCGCCTATTCTGCAATCGACTCAAAAGCTTCTTTCATAGAGTATCATCGTACTGCGTTTGAGGTCGTCGGACGTTTTACAGACTATTTCAGTTGAGTTTGGCTGGCACCACTTCTGAAGTTGAGCCAGCCGCCATTCTCTCCATTGATTCTCGTCGATTGAAACGCCAACTATGTGGCCCAAGGCTAAGCATAACGGCATAATCTAGGCTTTGCATTCGCCCACCATTTGGAAGCGAAGCGAGCCTCCATCAACGCACCTAACTTATCTATATTTTCGGGGAATTCGACATGCGTTCCTCAGCCGTAGGCGTTGGTCATTGGATGAAACTGAAGCTTGCCATCGCCACTGGCCTGTACACAACGTGTTTTTACACGTGTTCGTACTCATCCATCGATTACAATATGTTCTATCGTTTGACATCGCCGTCCTCTAAAGTATCTCAGGCGTCCACGATATCACCGCAAAGGCCACTAACCCCTTCATTTCGGAGAAACTCATTGAGATCTTGCAGTTTCAACGCCTTGGTAGTATATACAAAAGAACCATATATTTGCATTCGTCGAAAGACACTGTCTAGAAACTAAACTACGATAGGGAAACCTAGATCGAGGGAAAGGAAAAAACAAACACAGCAGTCCGTCAAACTAAGATTCCATCTATTCCAGCTTCTTTGTGTACACGCCATTGCCCTTCTTCGAGAAGAGGCTATCCGGGTTGAATTTAGTCCAAAAATCAGCACGGCACCACTCCAAGTGATGCTCCTGGATTGTAACACGGCGTACATCGTCGAATCGGTTCTGCGGTTCTTTCTCTGGTTTCCTCGACTGGTGACATTAAAAAATATAGGTATATTCATCAAGAATCTTTGTGAAGTTCATAGCCTCCATCACTGAGGAGTGAAGGACCGTAGTTCGTGTCGGGAATTCTGCAATAATGGGGAGAGGTGGCAATATGTGACGTCCAGGGCACAGAACGGGTGTGTCCAAGTCGGAACCAAGTCGGAAGGAGATAGATCGGCTCCATCAACGAAATAGAACGCGATGTTGGTGCAGAAGGTAAACGTGGCCTTGTTGGCATATGGGAACATTTGTGCAAGAGAAAAAAGGGGTCGTAGCGAATTCGCCTGAAATCCGCGTTTCTTCAAAGTGCTGGGGCGGGGATATCACGATCAACGAGGCTAACATGTGATGGTAGATCGAACATGTTGCTCTCGGTTCAGCGATTGTCACCAGCCACCATCCTGAAGCCTCGAGCCACAGGTGGGCAGTCTTCTGACAAATGGCGATGTGAGAAAGGTGGGGAAGTAGCGGGCAACTGCGCGCAGCGCAGGGACCGCTGATTCCCAGGAACAGCGTATATTCGATTAAGCGCCATCGATAACAAATTCCTAAGCCTGCCAAGCGCGAGAGTACGACCGCAAAGATGAAGTGGAAGAAGAAATAGAAACTATAAACCTCTGCACGAATGCAAGAAGTCAATGGAGGGAGAAATGCGAGCCCAGAAAATGATGAAGCAAAAGCACAGAAAAGGCGAGCGCGGAATGGATCAATAACCGTTTTCAGATGCGGAGGGGCTCGAGGCCTCTGAGTGGGAATCGTGCTCTCTGCCAGGGTTATGTGGCTTCACGTTCGAAAGCTCTGGGGGAGGCGATAGAGGCTTGTCGTCAAACATGTTCGGCGAGGGCGTCTCGGGTGACCCAAGCGATATTTTCTCGTTTATGCCACGAAGTCTCGTCATTTCGGCGTCGAGTTCGAGCAGACGGGCCTGCAGTTCCTTGTTGATCTTCTCCAGAGAGGAGATATGATTCGTGGCTAAAAGTACATTAGTAGGTGCGATCATCGATGGACGATGACGACGGACCTCGTTCTAGAAGAGAGACCTTTGAACTTTTTTGATTGGAAACGGGCAGTACATCCTTCAATTTTGCATATCCGTCTCTAAGCTCGTCGCGGCGCCGCTGTTCGGCTTCGATCCTCTGCCGCCGGGTGGCCTCCTTGCGTGTGTTTGCCAAATTCTCTACAAATGAAGCGCCCATGTCGTTATCGTCGTCTGAATCCTGGGAACGACTGCGTCTGCGCCCCGATGAACTAGTAGGTGATGGAGTGGGGTTGTAGCGAACGCTGCGATGAACAAGACTGTTTGCTCGGGAGGGTGCAGGAGAGTTGGCAGCGCTGCTGTTGGAGTGATAGTGGATGCCGTCCCCCGATGTGTCTGATCCGGATACAGGAGGAGAAAGGGGATCGTACATGTCAGGGGATGGCGGAGGGGGTGAAGTAGAAAGAGGAAGGGAGCCATGAGGCGGTGAAGCCGTGCCATACACGGGGTTTGTATATTGATGGGGTGCAATTAGGGAAAGGTTGTGGTACTGCATCGGGCCCTGGTGCTGCTGGTGAAGGTCCAACTGGTTGCCTGGTGAAATGAACAAAAGATTATCAGATGGACACGAGTTTCAACCAGATGATACCCACGCGCTGCGTAGTTTTGGATCTGTTGAGCATAGGCAACGTTGAAGGAAGGGTCCTGTTCTCCATAGAAGTAATTGGTCGTGTTCATGGCACTGTGATCGTCTGGGATATGCTGCTGGTGGTCCATGGTAGAGACGGTCGTAGGTGGTCGTTGGTAGTGATTCGTCAATGGGTAGTATCGTTTAATGGCAAGACGGTCGTGAAGGTGAAAAGATTAGAAGAATTGGAAAAAAGGGCAAGAAACAATGGCACTGTTGATTGAAAAGTAAACCAACAGTGAGAACAGAGAAGAACTCAAAATTTGCGCCACTCGCTGCTTCCAAGCCTTGTTTGGCTCTCAATTCCTTCACTTTGTACACGACCACACAATGGCCCTTTAAACCCTTCCAACAATATTCAATCCCGTTCCGGGCATTATCAATCTTGTACGGACGGCGGCCCGTTTCCCTTGATTTCAAAAAACATATTCCGATGACGGATTCCCCACAAAAGCCTTCCATTCTTGTTCAGAGGTAAATGATACCAAGAGCCGACGTGTGACAACTTGCATGAAGCCTAGACGTTGGCTTTCTAGTATGTACAATAGCGACGCGGAAAAGAAGCTATCGGACTAGTACAATAGCTGTATTAGCTCTTCGCACGATGTGTCGTTACCATTTATTCATGGGACGCGAAAGATACAAGGCCGCTCGAAGGATGTACTCTTCAAGAATGGTGGGACAAGCATGCATACAATGTGAAACATGTTGATAGGGGTCTGGCCCACCGAGATACAGTGCAGATCTTCATCATTCGCAGAACGCATGTCTTACATGAGCCACAAACGGGTTTTCAATCACAAACAACTGGCGTCACTAGAGTCTAACTGGGAGAGCAACGTCGAGCTCCACAAATAATAAGATCAACAATAGGGCTCAGAGGACAGTCAAGGGATAATTGAGTGGTTCCTGATTAGGTCAGGCTCTCACCGTCAAACAAGCCCGGCACTGCGAGTTTCGTCAACATCCTGGAATTTGTGTTTCCTTGAGTGGAAACTTTTTCTGACACGACGCGGCGCTGACCGTTCCGAGTCTGTTCATTCTCCGAGTGGTTGCTTGCTGCTGGTACTGATCACGTCTTTTCTGATATGTATGTCCTTCAACTTTTCAACGTGAACAGCGAGCGCTAAAGATGTGATTTACCTAGCATTCATCTATGAAATTGCTATAGCACGTCCCCTAATAGACTCGGACTAACTTTAATCAGCAACCTCCGTGTTCGTTGGCACTTTTGTGTCCAGTCGAGATTCCCATCATGACACCCAATGCTAACGCCAACGCCAACTCTCAAACGCCCCATTCAACGCATCTATCAATAATGTCGTCCACAACGACAATATCCCCTACATGGGCGCCGCCAAAGTCTCCTCTACCCCCTCACCGTCTCGCCAAACTCGCGAACGCACTTGGGGTATCGACACCCATGCCGGCAGTTCACCAACCTACGCCCTCCATGTCGCGTTCCTACTTGGATTCCCCCGCAACAACAGATATATCCAGACGCTCACCAACACCTTCGACTCCCGGTTCAACTTTTGCCGCGTACTCCCCAGCAGTTTCGAAATATCTTCTTCATGTCATTCCACCACTACACCTTCCTCACGACACCGACACCGACATTACTCTTCCTCCTCCTAACGCGTCCGGGTATCACACCCAGTTTCGAAGAGGGACTCTAGTGCCCGTCCACTCAAATCTGCAATCCCAGTTGTGCGCGATTGCCAAAGAGTACGCCCTTCCAAGCACTGCTGGGCTGATACTCTATCTGGTGTCTTCGGCCAAAAGCCCCCAACTGAGCCCTACACCTGGAATGCAGGAATACGATGTCGATGAGCCCGGCCCCCGGCTGTCAGAAGATATCTGGAGGCACCTGTGGACGCGAGTTTTGAGCGTGGAGCAACGAGATGATGTCCTCATGCCAAGAAGCCCTCTGGGTATGACCCTCGGAGCCCAATCTACGCCATATCTAAACGAATTCAATGGTCAACCCCTTCGCCCCTTCCTATCCTCGAAGACAGATAACCTCACTATAACTCTGCCTTCCGGCCCTTTCCCTCCATCACCCACAACACCATCCACGGTTTCAGACCCTCGTTCAAACACCAGGTCTACCCCGCCCTCGGAATCATCTGCATATGACCCCGAAACTCCCGACACTTCCTCGGCTGCCCCGTCAATTCTGAAAGATCCCGAATCGCATGCAAACTCGCTTGACCTTCCAGGGTTAATGTCGCCATCCCTTATTCCCATCCTTGCCAAGGTCGAATTTGATATCGACCACCGGAAAGCTGCGTGGTATGAGCCCTGGATCAGAAGCAGAAGGATGAACCATGCGAAGCGCGCAGAAAGTCGCAATGGACGGCAAGGAAGTCGAGGAGACACTGAAGAGGCATCCAATGGGTCTCAAGAGCTTCTTAGGCCCATTGATCTCCTGACTGGGAACAAGGAAGCCCAAAGCGCCGTGTCACTGCTCCTTTCTCCGACGGAAGAAACGCTTGTCACTGAGCCTGAACCCATTGCCGCTTCACCATCGGAGGGATATCAGCAGCTTGATGATGGGGAGTCGGAGGAAGAGGAAGAGCAGGAAGAGGAAGAGCAGGAAGAGGAAGAGCAGGAAGAGGAAGAGCAGGAAGAGGAAGAACAGGAAGAGGAAGAGGAGGACAAGGAAGGGCAGGACGACGACGACGAAGACCAGGAACAACATGTAGGAGAACTGGTAGAGGAACTGGAGGACGATCATGAAGAGGACGGCGGTTGGTCGGATGATTCTGACGACGAAGACTTTGAGTCTACAGCGCGTGTCGCTACACTGACGCAAGAAACTCACAAAGATGCCCTTGCGGACATCTTTGGAACGGATGCAGAGACCTGGGCCGAGCTCAAGAATTTATCCCCGCGCGATTCGAACCGTAATACCAATCCCAACGTCGTCGATCTTGCCCTTACCGCTGCAGACCTGACTGCTCTGCCCAGTCCCACTCGGTCCGAATTCGAGACTCTGGGCAAAGAAGAGGACGAGGTCCAAGCACTGCTGGAACAGATGTCCCGGTCGAGTATACCTGCTTCTGTTCCATCATCACCCACCTCACCAACGGCAGGCAAAAAACATGTCCCCCCTCCATTGACTCTTGTCATCAATACTCCACCGCAGGAGTTGGTAGTTCCTTCCGATCCTATGCCTCCGAGCAGCGATGACAGTAGCGGTCTGGCCTATTTGGACCAGTCCCCTGCCGAGCCAGTTGACGAAGCAGTCGACGAGGAAGAGTTTGAAACCGAATATACCAGAGTGAAGAGCCCTGCAGAGTCGGAGAAGAGAGGAGGCGCGGTGTTTGATGACCTTGACCTTGGTTTAGACCCGACAGAGGATGTGAGTAATTGTCCCTCTCTTGTTAGAGTAACTGCATCCTAATTGCGAGCAGTACGACGACAACGACCCTCATGATAGACGCCGAAGTCAATTCTTGATGATGGCACAACTGGATGAGATTGAAAGGACCATGGCTCAGTTTTCGCCCCGCATGTTGTCGGCAGACCTAGCGGATGAGCACCAAACTTATTTACCGCTTTCCCCGAACAACTCCATGACGCTCTCGCCAGGAAAAATGAATGCAGACTATTATCCTCCTTCACCACGGCTTCCCCAGCACCCGGGTATCCCGTATGTCCCATTCATTTTGGTTTCCCATAACTCTCTCATGAAATATTTGACAGTGATTCGCCGTTATTAACGCGGCAAGCAGCCTGGCCAGCGACTCCCTTCGCATCTATTAAGAATACCTCCCCAACTCGCCGAAAAGATGCTCCACCATCTCCTCCTCGTTTAGCTCTTAATGGTATTACCACATCTGCGCCCAAGTCGTACATGCCTAACTCTTCAGGCGAGATGTCGGCGGAGAGTGAATCACGAAAGCGAGAACTCGAGGAGCAACAGGGGTTCCGTCAACCACCGAAGGCGAATGTTAGCACTGATTCGCCACTCATTCCTCTTTCGCCCGATCCGTTTGGTCGATTTTCGTCGACTATTCCCGATTCCTCTGCGTCACGGCAAACTTCGGCATACTGGGAAGAAGATAATGTTCCTGCGATAATCTCAACTGAAACCCCTCCCCCCATAGTCAGCCCAGAGGGAAGGAAGCGCAGTAATTCTTCAGCCACCAGTCGCTTCTCCGCCGACTCGATCACCGGAATTGAATCAAATTCAAACACCAATGGAAAGTCCAATAGGGCGACATTGATCACAGTGAACGCGTTCAAAAAATTGTGGAGGAAAAGCACTAAGAACACCTCGTCCAACCCGCCGCCCTCAACTCCATCTCCTGTGCCCCCGGTACCTGGGCGGCCAGGACGACCATCGCAGGAACAATCTGATGAACCTCCAAAGACACCCATACTTGGAAGACTCTCACCTCAGCCGGTGCCTCCTCGAAGGTCGCAGGACGCGCTGCCGCCTGTCCCCCAAGCTCCACAGCTCTCAGTTGCCCCTCAGCAGCCGCAGAAGCCGATACCCCAGCCACCGTCACAGCCACCTAATGTGCCGCAGCAATCTCCGCGAGCCTTAACACCGCCTGTTCCTACTCCACATCAGCGGTCGCCGATACCTCATCCACAGCAGCTGACCCCTGTTCCTCCACAACGGTCTCCAATACCTTATGGCCAGCATCAGCATCAGCATTCCATGTCATCAGCTCATCCTCAGCAACAGGGGCCGATACCTCAGCAACAGAATGCTCAATCTCCTTTCAATGGCAGGAATGCGAATCCCCAGCCCATTGTGGCCACCCAAATGCGACCTTCTAGGAGTAACTCTACATTAGATCGGTTTCAATTTGACCAGGAATCACCATACCCTATCACACGCCGGCCAATCAATTCTAGAACAGCGTCACCTCCCCCTGTTCCTTCCCCCAATCTTCAAACAACACATCTACCCCCTCCCATGCCTCCATCCATGTACAGTGAAGATTTACCACCGCTGACTGCGCCACCAGAAAAGCCCACCGCCCGCAAATCCATTCTGAAGGGTTGGAAATCGGCATCGATATCCTCAACTGCCTCCACACAACCGCCGGTAGGCGTGGCCGAACCTCGATCAAGCATTGAGCGTCCAAATGCCGGTGGGGTTCGTACCAAGAGGCCGGGCGTCCTAAACTTTGGCTCATCACGAACTTCTGTGTCTTCTCCCCCTCCGGATATCCCACCCAGCCCGCAGATCCCTCAGCAGTTCATTTCACATGGCGACAATCGACAATCAATACGGTCTAAGCTCACAAGTTCGTCCTTCGACTCGTCACACTCCCCGCCGCATTTTAGCGCACCGTTGACCGAGCCGGCTCCTCGACGATCAATGGCATCGTCTCGCTCTTCACAAGATAGTCGACCCAGCTTCGATACGTCACAGTTCGAAATTGTGTCACCGAAGATGGGCTCGGCACTGTCATACCCGTATCATGGACTAGATCACTCAACCGACTCTTCAATTGAAGGACGGTGAGGCAGCGTGCTTGCTTCCATTTTCATTTCTTCGTGATATCTCGCTCATACTTGTAATCTTATATCACCAATCTCACCCCCTAATCTGATCGCATCTATTCGATAACCTTCACCTGGTGGACCTTGACACTTATTCACGTACTACTTCTCATGTCGTAGTGCACAACTCACACAGCTGCATGGTCAACCTAGCTAGGTAATACAAAACTCACCCTAGGAGAGAATATTTGTGGCACACAGACATGACAATGAGCAGCGTCTGGCACGTACAAACTACTGGTAAGATTCCATAAAAAAGTCCAGTGCTAGAGGAACACCATGCAGCGAGTAATGTAACAAATAACATGCCGCAGCTAAGGTGGGTATACCAACGTGACATACCAGATGTCTAGAATCCGAACAGTCTGAAAACGAGATAAAGGAAGGAGCCTATGAAACGGACGGCAGACAGCACAGCGCTAGAGGAAAACAAATCAGCCAAGATGTAAGAAAAAGAAATATCAAACAACGTACAATGCCCAGAACAGGAAGGTAAGGTAAGGGTTGAAGGCAGTACCATCCGCAGCTTCAACGTGAGTGGCGACCCAATCCGCGAACGCAGTTGAAGTGAATACCAATATCATGACCCTGACGCCAAGAACGTCAATTACTGTATGGGGTGTGACAAACCCTAAAGTGACCTACATGTTTGAACCGACCCAGGCAAGAACAACATTAGTTCGGCTGTTCCGGTCCTGATCAGCCTGCTTTGTAGCAGCATCACGACTCTCCTTCTCGGGAGGGGGTTTAATCTTGAGTGAGTTGCGGGCAGCAGTCCACAACTGCTCCACGTCTTCGCGTGCAGTGGGAAGTTCGACCTCCAGAACCTCCTTGCCATCTTCGTTCTTGATCTTCTTTGCTCCTCCAAGATCCTTCGCAGCGCCATTGTCACCCTTTGTACCCCAGGTGACGTCGTGCAAATTGCACATGGCGTACATCATCAAGATGTTGACGTAGGAGGGGAGTAAGAACATGTACTGTGCGAAGCTTGTGAACATATGCCACGGCTCGAGGTGCATGAAGGAGCTGATGAAGTAGAGACCGTAGGTTGCGAGGAGAGCGATGACAATGTCCTGTAGTGTTTTGTTGGTCTGGATTAAGCTGGCAAAATTATCGGATGAGCATGATGGGTGATGAGTTTTGGGTTTTTTTTAAGAAAACGTACCTGACGATGTCTTTCCAACCAGCTGTGGTATGAGGGACAGCAAGATATACAGTGTATCCTGCGCACCACATTGTGATCATATTACACAGACCAAAGAGGATTATGGCCGTAAGGTACGTCCACCTAGAGCCCTATGAATATCCAGTGTCAGAAAAGGCATTCCATGGAACAACTTTGCTCTTACCTGCGGTCGATTTCCGAGGGAGCAGACAAGGACAACGAAGAGGAGACCAATATACAAGTCCAAGAAGACCTCGAACACATAAAATCCAGCACCTGAGCTAAGGAAGTTGAATGCACTATCTTTACCGCTTTTCGTTGCCGAGGAGACCAGCTATCGGAAAAGACTAAATACCTCGCGTATTGTGGAGGCAGTGGATGACTCACGAAGTAGAAAGCTAGATAGAAATTGGCGAGTGACGTCCATGTAAAGAGCAACTGGACCGCGTTGTAGATGAACTCGATCTGAAGACACTTCATTAGTGATATTGTCGGTAATGCGCCGAACAGACCAGACCTGAAGGATGATCTTGCGGAAGAAGTTCTGCCCAGACGACCAAATCCTGAAGAAAAACACAGTTGCGTGGATGGAGGCGAACAAAGAACCATTCAACCATCTTCGGCGCTGCGAGATGAATTCAGGGACCTATAGAAAGTTGAAAGGAGTCAGTGCCCCACACAATGGCGGAGATGAAGCAGAGACTGACGCTGGCCGGAACATCAGTAGAAGCCTTGGCGCTCTTGACATATTTCAAGCTGGAACGATTTATATGAATACAAAGGAGGGATAAGGATGCGAGAATACGTACGTCCACCCTTCCTTCCTCTTGGTTACAATTTCGAAGCACAAAATACGATCTTCAGCGAGATACATATTCCTCTAGGAGTCCGTATCAGTGAAACGATCGAGTTATACAGCGAGAATGGTCATTTTACCTCTACATGAATATGAAACAATCATTTAGTCTTTGTATATCCAAAAATGAAAGGGTACGTACCGAAAAGACCTGCGTCGCTAGATCCGCCATGCATAGTCTCACCCTTGAAGTAGGAAGCGAGTGGACCCTTGCCGTTTGGTCCATTTAGGAGAGCCTTGTACCTGTATGCACTAAAGGCGCCAGGAAGCACACTGATGTAACCGAACACGCTCTGGAAAGTGATTAAGATTGCGCGTAAGTTTAATGACTATCAAATTGACTAACCTCCAAAGGTTTGTCGAGAATGTTGGACATTTTGTACTGGTATTGTTATTAGTTGAGTAGATGTAGGCACTTGTGTTATTTTACCTCGAAGTTCTGGGAGGCTGCCAAAGGATTGGTAAGGAGAAGGCTGCAACCTCTCCCGACATCGACACAAATCCTGTTGACTGTTGTCAATGGCGAACTGCAACGTATAAAAAGACAGGGCCTTACTCTCCGCAAGCACCACCAACGCTAGAGTGCTTATCGAAGCCTATTATCGACGTTTAAGAAAAAATACTCATTCATAATGGGCGTACTCACATTTCCAAAGTTCGTAAATCGAGGTACCTGTTGGCTTCGTACCCACATCCAAAAGAATGCAAACTGAAGAAAGATTAGCGAGATCTGTTGCAAAAGATGAGATGAAAATATTCACCATTGGGTTTGATGAGAGGGCCAAAAGCGTTGAAGAACCAACGATGACTGTTGAGCTTCTTCTTGTTCTGCTCCTTGAGGCAGAACAGAACTTGGACGGGGCAAGTCCCTTGTCCGACTTCACCTGTTTCTGTCACAATAACACTGGTTGTATATCTGAAAATTGGGAATAACATTAGGGACAGATTCGTCGCAAGCAGCTGGCAGAAACGCTGACTCAAAAATATGCGCCGTCACGTCCTTGCCGCCAACAGAGTCTTTGGCAATACCCTCTTGATAGCAACCCATCTATAGTCATAAAATGAGATTACTAGAGAGATCGATGTCAACTTTTGCTTACAAGACTAAGGACTTGGAGTGTCCGCTTGTTGACTTTATTCCTGCCGTCGGAGACAACGCAAACAACGACCTTCTGCCAGCCGTCTGGGCCCCAAGTCTTCGACTTGCCCCTGCTGCACAGATGCGCTATGTTTTTGATGACCCTAAAATTCCCCATCAAGATCGAGTGGGGAAATTCAAATACATAGTAGGAGAAACTCACGCGTTCATGGTTTTTACGAACAATACTTCGTCTTCGTTATACATGGTCATCACAATGAAGAGTTCCGTATGCCGACCCATCAAGTACGGACGAAGGGTATACCGTGATGACATGAAGTCGTCCGGGTCGCAAGTGGCAGCGGTATACCTCATCGTGGACATTTCTTCCACGTCCTTTTTGCCAGCAGGAATAATGTTGGAGGGCACTGGTACGTCGAGCACCAGATTTCCGTGCACCAACGCCACTTGGCGGACAGACCTCCGTCGCATCATCTTCTCGCGCATGGTAGTGTAGGCGTTGCTGGCCTCTCTGCCGTACATCCCAGGATGTTGTGCTGGAGCTGGGGGGTAGTTCTGGGGGTATGAAACAGATGGGACTGGGACTGGGGGTGCTTCGTGCTTCTCGTATGAAGGCATAAGGTGAACTTGGGAACCTGCATGACTCTGGTATGATTTGGCGGACTTGCTATCCCAGTTCGCTTGTCCGTCGTATGAATCGTTATAATGCTGCTGAGCCGGGGGGTAATTGGGTTCGGGATAGTGATTATAGCTGTTGTTGTGCTGCTGATTATACGGGTCATTCTGGTGATATGCCATGGTTGAAGGTTGAACGAGTGGGAGGCAGAAGAGAGTGGACGGCCTGGTGGTCAAGACAGGGACCTAAAATGAACGAAGGCTTTGCCTGGAGAGAAAGATGGAGGTTGCTTCTGGGAAGATGGCGCACAGCAAAGAATGGGTCAAAATCAGAGATGGGAAAGTCTCTTCACAACACTATATTTTGACCCCCCCATTAGGAAATTTACTTGCGCAGTAAATATCATTCGGTAGCAGTGACACTGGATGAATCGTTCTACACATACTTACTCTACACGATGGATGAAGGGAGGGGTTTGGGATCATGCGATGCGACCATAATATTACTATCTAAGTACACATGCATACTGTACTCATGATGCGTATCAGATGGTCAATTTACAACACCTGTTGTACTCTGACATCCCTGCCAGACGCGATTGCAATGCCAGAGCGGCGCAGAACCATGCAAGGTAGTCGTGAAATGACAAGTCTGTATGTACTAACCAGCAACTTTAAGAGCGAATGCTGAACATCTCCTTCCGGCCTCTCGTGTGTATCCCGGAATGGTGAAGCGATGTCCGCCCCCTGCCCCTGTCATTTGTCCAATGACGGCGGAGGTCCGGTGCTGGGGCAGGTCGCATTCTAAAAACGGTCGTTAAGAGCGATCTCGGAGATGGTGCCGGATATCGACTCAGTTGCGTCAGAAGGCCTCAAGGTCTAGCATCATCATGCCTTCCAGTACGGCGAGCGCTGGCCTTGAGGCAGAGGGCCCAGGATGTGATCCGAAGTACGCGTTGCGGTGCGGAGAAACGCCGCAGGGATAGACAACACAAACTGCGAACACACGGGCAGAAAAAAGTTTTACTTGGCTCTGAGAGTTGAGCGCTTTACGCCCTTGTAGGTAACTGGAGAACAAGGGCTTTGATTTCGGAGACGGTTCTCATAGTAGCTAGCGTTGACAAGAAGAAATGAGCTGTGGCTGGAACAAGAATGAGACCCATTGAAGCAAAAACTGATTCATCGATGACATGAAAATTGAAACCCCGCCAGCACAGGTTATTTGGTTCTCTCCTTGTGTTGCTCAGCCCACCATCCTCCCTCAATCTTGTCTCCTCCTCTCTAACACTTCCTTGTTCTTTTGTCATTCTCTCAGTAAGTGTTGCTATTTCCTTCCTCATTATCTTCTTCTCTCCCTTGAAAACAACACCGGCGAGGTCACCGCATAGTCACCCACGCGGCAAACTTCAACAAGCAGCGTGGCGTCTATTGTAATTTCTTTGTGCATCCTTGACCTCGGAGAACCTATCGTGATAACGATTGCCTTTTTCTTACCGCTTTGTCAACTGCCGGAACCCTGCCTCGTTACCAAGTGTCTGATCCACACCCACTCCAGCCCTCACCCCCCTACTCTTTTCCCCTTTTTAACCCCCTGCCCTCCCAAACAATACTCATCGTTTCTTTCACCCAGATCTCTCTCTCCGCTCTCATATAATATGGCAGACTCCTCTTCCCATAGACTTGACCTTCGTGTCGGTGGTAAGTACAGGTTGGGTAAGAAGATAGGTTCGGGGTCGTTTGGTGCGTCCTCCTCCCCTTAACATAGATCGTTGTCTATCCTGACCACTCTCTCTATAGGTGACATCTACCTGGGAATCAACATCATATCAGGCGAAGAAGTTGCTATCAAGCTCGAATCTGTCAAGGCCAAGCACCCGCAGCTCGAGTACGAATCCAAGGTCTACAAGACACTCGCTGGTGGCGTCGGTGTTCCGTTTGTTCGCTGGTTTGGCACCGAGTGTGATTACAATGCCATGGTTCTCGACCTCCTTGGACCTTCCCTCGAGGACTTGTTCAACTTCTGCAACCGCAAGTTTAGCCTGAAGACCGTTCTCCTTCTTGCCGATCAGTTGGTAACTCAACACTCTGAGCTGTCCTGTCTGTGCGGCTTTGCTGACACACGTTTAGATCTCCCGTATCGAGTACATCCATTCCCGCAACTTCATCCATCGCGATATCAAGCCCGACAACTTCTTGATGGGAATTGGCAAGCGTGGAAACCAAGTCAATGTCATCGACTTTGGTCTAGCGAAGAAGTTCCGTGACCCAAAGACCCACCTTCATATCCCCTATAGGGAGAACAAGAACTTGACCGGCACCGCTCGGTACACTTCCATCAATACCCATCTCGGTGTCGAACAGGCTCGTCGTGACGACCTGGAATCTCTTGCCTATGTCCTCATGTACTTCCTTCGAGGAGCTCTCCCATGGCAGGGACTCAAGGCTGCTACCAAGAAGCAGAAATACGACCGTATCATGGAGAAGAAGATGACTACCCCCACTGATCTCCTATGCCGTGGTTTCCCCAACGAGTTCGGCATCTTCTTGAACTACACCCGTGCTCTTCGCTTCGACGACAAGCCCGATTATTCCTATCTCCGCAAGCTCTTCCGCGACCTCTTCGTCCGTGAAGGTTACCAGTACGACTACGTCTTCGACTGGAGCGTCCAGCGCAATGCCCAAGACGAGGTTAAGCCCCCCACTAGGCGCAAGGTTGTCCAGGAAGACGAGGACCCTCGCGCCAGTGATAGGATGTAAGCTCATCGTCAATCAACATCTATCGTCACTGACATGTTTTTTTCTGTCAGGCTTCGCTCTCACACCCGTCAAGCCCAACAGGCTGCTCCCGGCCCTGTCGGCAGCCAATCTCGTCCTCGCGGTCGCGAGGCCGAACTTTGGTAAATCATTTCAGCGACTTTTTCTCGGTTTACGCTCTCTGGGTGCGGTCCAGCGATGTGGGTTGTGGATGGTAGCTGCAGAGGTGTTTTGGTTGGTCATAGGTGCTGCGTTGTGATCTCCCGCGGGCGAGCTGTACGCGCGGTGAGCTGATGAGGAGTGGGTAGGTGGAAAATCTCGGTTGGGGCACGCCCGGTTTCGCCGATTCCCGATAGCGTGCACTCGGCTTTCGCTCATTGCAATCCTGCCTCGACGTATCCTATACGCGCCCTCAAGGCTAATTTCATCCCGAACTCCTACACAACGGTCGTACAATACGCGACCTTCATTACAACAAGGCTTTCTCCTGCCCTCGACTCATTCTTCATACGGACGCTATTTTCTTTTCACGCTATATCCACTTCCTCTGTAAGGGGGGCAGTGGATTGGCCGCCTCTATCCTCACCTCCATTGTGATATTATAATCATCCCATCCAATTCTGCGCCCGTAAATATCCCACTAACCTACTGTGTGGATTTATCACCCCTACCCATTCTCGCATGACTCTCGCCTCCTTTATTATCCCCATGGCCCTTACCTACTACAATCATTCCTTCCTTTCCCATCTACTTACATCGTCCTTTCATCATCTAGGCTTTTCCCCCCGCATTTGTTGTCCTCCCATCCCCCACCTCTTCCTGGATTCCTCATCAGCAGGAATCCCGTTGAGGGCGAGTGGAATGGGAGAGGGCGCTGCGTCTTGTCTTGGCAGCGGTCAAGAGGGAAAGTACGACGGGTTTGCACCACGAATTGCTCACAGGTTCTTGCGCTACACCCTTGATTACCGGCACGATATTATGAACCGTTACGATACTCATCCATCTTCCCCGATCCGTTGCCGCTGTCCAGGCGCGGTCTATATTGGCTCTATCTCGTCGTGTACAAAATAAATAATGCTGTTGATCTTTTGGGAGCCAAACACGTAGGATAGCCAAACAAACATTACACGTTCACAAACTCTCTGCACGACGTAACCTCAGCAATGGCCTCCTTCGCCATGGTCCTTCCTTCCAAGAAGGAGGAGGAAAGTGGTCTCAGCTCGTACTACAATAACAAAACTACGATCATCCAGGAGGCCCGCGTCTTCAATGAATCACCTATTAGCCCCCGCAAGTGCAGAGCACTTCTGACGCGCATTGTATATCTTCTTTACGTTGGCGAGACTTTCGGGACCCAGGAGGCCACTACGCTGTTCTTTGGCACCTCGAAACTGTTCCAGCACAAAGATGTACGTCTTTCGATATGTGTAATTTTGGCAATTATATTTATGCTGTTCACAGAGCGCACTGCGGCAGGCCGTGTACTTGGCGATCAAGGAGCTCGCGGTCTCAGCAGAAGATGTTATCATGGTCACCGCTAGTATCATGAAAGACATGCAGCCTAACTCTGAGGTTATCTACCGTTCAAATGCCATCCGAGCTCTCAGCCGTATCATCGATGTACGTTGGCAGGATTCCTCGATGTTGCAGAATCTCACCTATTTGCATTGCAGCCATCTATGGCCCAAGGTGTCGAGCGTTTCTTCAAGGCCGCCATCGTTGACCGCAATCCCACTACTGCCGCCTCCGCTCTCGTCTCTGCCTACCATCTCTTCCCCTTCGCCAAAGATGTTGTCAAGCGTTGGGCAAATGAGACTCAGGAATCAATTGTTACCAGATCCTCAGCCTCGTTCTTCGACTCGGCACCCAAAAGCAGCGGTGGTGGGTACCTTGGCTTTGGTGCCCCACCCCCACCCCCCCCACAAACCACGATCACCACCTCAAGCTATTGTGTTCAGTACCACGCCATTGGCCTTTTATACATCATACGCCAACAAGACCGGATGGCCGTCACGAAAATGATCCAGCAATATACGGGCGGAAAATCTGGTGCAGGAACGGTGCTGAAGAACCCCATGTCGATATGTATGTTGATTCGGTACACGGCTAAGGTTATAGAGGACGATCCAAAGTGAGTATTGGATTATATAGATAAGGACTGGGACTAACGAGTTGTCCAGCCTTCAACGCCCAATGCTGGAATTCATTGACAGCTGGTTGAGGCATAAGAGCGACATGGTCAACTACGAGGCCGCCCGTGTTATTTGCGAGATGAAGAACTTTAGCCTTCCCCATCTATCAAGAGCCATCTCAGGTAAATATCCTCGCGGGCCAGCTTTTGGGATATCAACCGCTCACGAACGATTATATCAGTCCTTCAACTCTTCCTGTCATCGCCCAAGCCTATCCTCAAATTCGCCGCTACACGTACCCTTGCTGCACTTGCTATCACACAAGCTACCTGTGTCGCTACATGCAACGTCGACCTTGAAGCCCTAATTGCCGATCCCAACAGGAGCATTGCCACCTACGCAATCACAACACTACTCAAAGTTCGTTCATTCCAAATTTATATATTGTTTGCTTTTGATTATCACCCCTGTTAGACTGGTAACGAGGCTTCGGTCGATCGCCTCATGAAGCAGATTACTGGCTTCATGGGGGAGATTACCGACGAGTTCAAGGTCATCATCGTCGAAGCCATTCGCTCCCTCTGCTTGAAGTTCCCGCTCAAGCACGCTTCCATGCTTACTTTCCTCTCTGGCGTGCTTCGTGACGAGGGTGGCTATGACTTCAAACGCGCCGTAGTTGAGGCTATGTTTGACATGGTCAAATTTATCGCCGATGCCAAAGAACAAGCCTTATCCTATCTCTGCGAGTTCATCGAAGATTGCGAATTCACCAAGCTCTCTGTTCGCATCCTCCACCTCCTTGGAATGGAAGGACCCAAATCACCACAGCCTGCTAAATATATTCGTTTCATCTACAATCGGGTCGTTCTGGAAAACGCCACTGTTCGAGCAGCGGCTGTCGCAAGCTTGGCCAAGTTTGGTGTTAACTCTATCGATGGGACCTTACGGAAGAGCATCACTGTTCTTTTGAATCGGTGAATATCTTATTTGCGTGATTCGACAACCGCAGCTGATATAACGCATCTAGTTGCTTGGAGGATGTCGACGATGAAGTGCGAGATCGTGCTGCGCTATATCTCAAGGTATTTACGGAAAAGTCATTGGCAGACACTTACGTCAAAGAGGGTAAGAAAGGCTCAATTTTGTTGTTACCAGCACCTCGACTTACGCTATTTCAGAGTCTGTCTTCTCTTTGGCCGCTCTAGAGTCAAAACTCGTCGCATATATCAAAGACCCTTCTGCTAGCGCCCAGGCCTTTGATGCTTCGTCAGTGCCCAAGATCAGCCGTTCACAGGCTGCTCAGGATGCTGCCCGTAAGCATCAACGGTGACACAGAGAATGCTTTGGCTGACTTGTCCCTTTGTTCAGGTCCGAGCAGTCTGGAAACTATCGGTGCTCCCACGACGAAGGTCTCCGATGCACCTCCCCCTCCTCCTTCAGCAGCAGAGAAACAATCAGCATATGCTCAACAACTTGCAAAAGTTCCTGAGTTTGCCTCCTATGGACCTGTGCTCAGCAGCACGAAACCAATTCAGCTGACCGAGAGCGAAACTGAGTATCAGGTTTCGTGTGTGAAGCATAACTTTGGGAAGCAAGTCGTATTCCAGGTCAGGAACGTTTCGACTTTTTTAAACTTGGGGTATCACTGAGCATCGTGCCTTTTATTTCTAGTTCAATGTGTCAAACACGCTACCCGACACCGTTCTCGAGAACGTTTCGGTCATCATGCAGGCTCAGAAAGAAGAAACCAGCCTCACTGAAGACTTCATCATCCCTCTACCCTCGCTGACCTCCGCTACATCCCCGAACATCGTCTACGTCTCATTCACCAAACAAAAACCTTATCCGTTTGGCTCTTTCACATGCACGCTCAAATTCGTGAGCAAAGAGTTGGATCCTTCAACAGGCCAGCCGGAAGAGGACGGCTACGATGATGAATATCAGGTCGAAGGGATCGAGCTCGGCGTGTCTGATTACATTGTTCCTTCCTATGTCACATTCAGTGCTGAATGGGACAGGTTACGGTCCGCTCCCTCCGTTACGAGAACCTTTTCATTCCCCGCGTTGAAGACTATTAAAGGTTAGTCTCGAGTTCCAATTTTTGTCTGATAAATGTTTAACCCCCAACTATAGGTGCCTGTGACTCCCTCATAGAACTTTGCAACATGGAACCCTTAGGAGGAAGTGAGACGCCGACAGATGGCTCGATTCATACTTTGCAGCTATCTGGACTAGTGCCCGGAAGCGGGAAGGTACTTCTTCGCTCTAGGATGGCATTTTCGCAACACCCGGGAGTGATGATGGAGCTAGTGATTCGTGCAGACAAAGAGGAAATCTGTGATATGATATTGGCTGCTCTTGTGGGTTGAAACTGATTTGGGGCACCCCATGCTATTTTCGTGTTGTTCAATTACATTTTAAATCTGCGAGTTCGTTTCAGAGTCAAAAGTTCAAGTTATCAGTGTACAGTACCAGGGTGGGTCGCACCCGGGTTAAAGAGCCGCTGCGCCGGTGTCGCGTTTTGATGTTTACCGGTTAGGTTGGGGATATGTCTTAAAATCGTATGATAGATCGAATATGGTCATGGTACAGCTTACAAGATTATTTAACTGAGCAATTCGGCTGTTTTTGACCACCACCTTGGGACGACGTTCGGCCAAACCCACTAGACATGCCTTCATATTCTCTACCATCTGCGAAGGTCATCCATGTCGACACTCGCGGCGCTGTAATTTTGTCCGAGGAGTCGCACGAGGTACGGGGCACGAGATAATTTCTTGGGGCGGCATCGGCTCATACGACGACTAGACTCGTGACAGCAGGGGGATTTATTTTCCCAATCACATTGAGCCAGTGTCGCATATAGCGGTAGACGTGAGTGGATGTGTAGTTGTCGGCGACCTAGGCTTACCCCAATACAGGTTGGTGGGTCGCTCGCAAAAGTAGTCTACTTTACACGATCACCGGACCCTCCTTCTTCGCCTTCTGTCGCCGCAACCCATGGCTCGACCAGTCCCAGCAATTTATCCACTCCCCGCTCAATCTCGCCGTCCAGCAGCCAAAACGGCGCAACTTCTCTTGTGGGTTCCCCACCACGACGGAATGGGGCATTAACACCCTTGGTGCTGGAACCCCACACATATACCCTTTCAGGTCTCGATGACGGCCTGGTTCGTGACTCCCTCATCCGGAGGACATCACAACACTTTCCCGGAGGTTCACTGAATTTTGAGCGATTCGAGACGGACAACATCCGCGACTGTGTAGACTTCATCCAAACCCTCATCGAACGCTCTGCAACTGTGAACCATGTTCCCATCGAGGAGATGCGACGCGGCGTAAAGATAATGGCGACAGGAGGCGGCGCGCACAAGTTCTACGAGCTCTTCAAGGACACGTTACAAGTTGAAGTGCAGCGGGAAGACGAGATGGCATGCCTTATCGAGGGCTTGAAATTTATCACTCTCATTCCCGACGAAGTGTACTACTTCTCCGACGAACTCATACACTCCGCGTCCAATCCTTTTGCCAACACCCATAGTTGTCCCTCTACTAAGCCAGTATTGTCCGGTGTCAGTGCCGTTCTGGAACGACCGAGCCCAGATCCACCCAAGTTTGGTGTGACATTCGTGGGCAACCCGACGCCGCAGTTCCCTTGTCTGCTGGTCAACATCGGATCTGGTGTCTCCATCATCAAGGTAGACGAAGATGGTAAATTTGAGCGTGTTAGTGGAACGAGTCTGGGTGGCGGGACGTTATGGGGTTTGCTTAGCCTTCTGACACCGGCGACGACCTTTGACGGTATGTACATGTGTCATTCATAGTAGCTGCTGACGTACCTCGTCTTGCAGAGATGCTTGCATTTTCAGATCAAGGGGACAATGCGACAGTTGACATGTTGGTGGGCGACATTTATGGACAAGATTACAGCAAGCTGGGCTTGAAGTCCACGATGATCGCTAGTTCGTTTGGCAAAGTCTTCAAAAAGGGGGGAAAGAAGGAGAGTTTCTCACCAGAAGACATCAGTCGCAGCCTGTTATACGCGGTGTCGAACAATATTGGTCAAATTGCGTGAGTTGTTTCTAGGGATTGATCTTGATCTATGACCCTGATATCTCTATGCAGTTACATGAATGCGGAAAAGTACAATTTGGATAGGATCTACTTTGGAGGATGCTTTATTAGAGGTATGCTGTGTTTGCCTTAGGGTACAGAACGCCGCTGACAAAGTTGCAGGACACGCTGCTACAATCACCACATTATCGTATGCTATCCGCTTCTGGAGTAAGGGTACGAAGCGTGCATTGTTCCTACGACATGAAGGATTCTTGTGGGTTCCATTCTACCTTTCAGGAAAGCACGCATGGACTGATGCTGATATGACGCAGAGGCGCCATCGGCGCATGGATCCGGAATATCGAATCGCCAGAAGAGAAGTGAGGCGTGTGTGTAACATATGTTATGGATATAAATTTATTGTACGACTTGGGATGGATAATTTTTGCAAGACCGAACAAACCGCGCTACCGCCACATGACGCTTATTGAAAACACATGACTGCTGACTGGAGTGAGACTGATAATCGGCCTATCATTTTTTTCGTCATGTTGTTCACTTATCGGAGCTCATCGTGGCATGAAAACAGTGGATGAGGAGTGTATCTCGACTCGCTCGAGGTTGTGAGGATCGACTTAGCAATTGGAGTGCAATCAGGCACGGATCTGATAAATCAAAGACTTTTTTGTAAAGAGACGTGGGAAAGTGACAGGTTCGAGAGTTAAAGTGCTATATGGGTTGTAATATCTTGTGCTTACCCTTATTCCATTCCTAATCCCCTCATGTCTGATCCCGCCAACCACGACGTTCCAAAGGACAAGCAAAAGAAACCTCGTCATCGCCATTCCCCTGCTCAACTCGCTGCTCTTAATGAGCTCTTCGACAAAAACGAGCATCCCCCTCTTGACCTTCGTGCCTCTTTGGCAGACCGTCTGGGAATGTGGGTCATATCACCAC
Source organism: Blastosporella zonata (assembly GCA_018856295.1). Taxonomy (NCBI): domain Eukaryota; kingdom Fungi; phylum Basidiomycota; class Agaricomycetes; order Agaricales; family Lyophyllaceae; genus Blastosporella; species Blastosporella zonata. The sequence continues at coordinate 102,396 of JAFLHD010017755.1, forward strand.
TTCTTTTTCTCCATCTCATCCTAAATATTTTCATTATCTAGGGAAACAAAAACCGTTAATGCTTGGTTTCAGAATAAAAGAGCCTCCTCAAAGAAAAGGACCAGGGGCGTTCCATATAATGTTCCACCTGTAATTTCACCGACTGCCGCCTCAACTTCAAACAATCCCGCTCACCACCCTTCCGAGTTCGACGACTACTACTACGACGACGATTACATTCCAGACGACTACTCTCGCGCAACCTCTGTCGTCCCAGACTACGCCAGCCGCCAAGATCATTCTCATTTTACATCCGAGACAGATTCTATGCCTAGGCGAATGCGTATACGTCCTTCTCCTGAGCAGACTGACGAGCTTCGAAAGCTGTTCAACCTCACTCCCCACCCAACAACTGATCAGCGCCAACATCTGGCGGAACGCATCGGAATGTAAGCATCTCCACATCTTTTTCTCTCAGTATCCCCATTTATATTATCCTTTTTTTTCTACAAGGCGTTATCAAAGCATAACGAATTGGTTTCAAAATCAACGCAGCCTCGCGAAGAAGAGGAAAGACGACGACATGGATGGACTCGGTTCAATGTCGTCAACTGAGCACCACTCTGAAACCCGGACGTACTCAGCGTTCCCTCCCCCATCTAATCATCCTTCTCTGGGTTTACCACTCCCCACGCCAGGTCATTCATCAGCACCTGTCTCTAGATCTCATCGGCGCTCCCCTAGCATATCACCCTCTTTAGATGGCCGTTCCCCCCGGCGGTCGTCATCCAGCCGCCGTAGTGCGACCCCGTATAGCATTTCATTAACGTCATTCTCACGCCCACGACGCTCTCGTCCAGAGCCCTATCAACTCGATGCTCTCAAGGACCTCTTTACCAAGACATCCACACCATCCATCGAAGAGCGGTCCGCACTTGCTTTGGAAATTGGCATGTAAGCCTCCGATCAATTATTTGAAAATCATTCCGGGGACTAATATGCCTAATTAGGGACGTCGGTAAAGTGACTAATTGGTTCAGGAACCTGCGTCAGACAGCTCGGAAACGCAGTGATAAACGATCCGGCAGCGCTGACGAAGAGGACGACGACAGCTTCACCAGTGTGACCTTTTCTGCGTCGGTATCGCGATCTGGCTCTCCATCTTTCCGTTCATATTCTTCGTCCTCGTCGATGGAGCTTGATGGTGACGATTACGACATGCATGAAGTCCAGTCAGACATGGGTAGCGAGGACGAGTTCCAGGAGGCCGTTACCCCACCACCCGAACCCACATCCACTCTTCCCGCTGCGGCAGCATCTACACCATCTTCGTCATCATCCCGTATGGCGATCAGCGAGCTGACCCTCGCTGACCCTGCCTCCTATGCAGAGCTAGAGAAGGCCTCTGCCTCGCAGTACTCTGGCATCAAAATCGAGGATGCACTATTGCTCCTTGGCTTCCATCAGCATATTATGCACTAAAACAAAACGAATACGAAACCTGACACCGTTGTTGTATGTTGCTTTTCCGTCATCCTATATCCCTCAAGCTGACAACCGTACCAGAATCATTGATGTATCCTGTATTGAATCAGGGGGAGAATCGACAGCTTATTTATTCGACCTGGCATATCCTTTCGTTCATCGCGCAACCATCCTGCAACCATCAACGCATGTCGGCTATTGCGCTAATTACCATCTATATACATACACCCCACTCTCTCTCTCTCCTCTCTCTCTCTGCTTATATTGAGGCCTTTAGGCCGCCTGTACTCGCTCTTGACGGGGACCCTGACTTTCCGTCTATAAAAAAAAAATCCGAGTCCATCTGTATAGAAACAGAAAATCAAATTCAATTGTAGCCCTTTCGAATACTCGTATCTCTCTAACGCGCTGTTGCATGCGGATGTTGTATGATACATGGCCTATTTATGATAATCATCTTTTCAAGTTACTCAAAAAACGTGCGTGAATGCCATGGCATTGACCATCACGACAATATCCATCAAAGAATGCAGCCCCACCAACTTCTTTAAAACTCCCTTACACCATGTTAGATTGATAATCTATTGAAGAGAATCGCATTCCCTGCATAAGCCAATTGGCGACGTGTCCCCATCAGGGTCCAGTGTCAGTGCCCAACTCCATGCTGTCCTTGAGTCCAGTCGGTCGTGTGGCCACGTTGAGGCGACGCGCGACGAATTACTGAATCGAACTTTGGCGAGAATGTACGACTCCTCCAGCAGTACGAAGACTTGGTGATGTCGTTTTTTCGAAGTAACAGTTTTTCTATGACATGCTGATTCACGGTGACGAGGGAGAGTCGGGAACGGCACACTTTCGGGGCTTACTCCCTTTTTTTATTCAAAGCTGACTTTGTACTATTCACCTTTGCAGTTTCAAACGCTCAAGATATGGCACCAAGAGCGGTAAGTAACTCTCGCGCTGGTAATCACTTACTCATACACAAAGCAGACACGTTTGGGGGCCACGTATAGTTCATGGGACCCCGTTCATCCGGCCGAAGAAGACCATTCCAACAAAACGGCAAGGACGAGCTCACCGCATCGGATGACTTTCTCGCTACAGTATCCTCCCCAGCATTATCTATTACCGCATCCCCCTCTCCCATCTACTGCATATGCCTCGCCGTCGTCGTCTGCTTACAGCTCGCCGGTCCTCCAAAAATCGAAAGAATAAGAAAAGCAGCAGCCGACGACTCCAACGCGCACGTCTCGAAGAATCCAGAGCTTTTGCTGGCAACGCAATACGGCTAGCGGCGCGTCTCAAGAACGTCGATGCTTTCCAAACCGAGTCCAATTATAAGGGTCTCGAAAACGTCGCGCTCCAATCCCGCAGGGGGTAGTTTGTTATAAGGACATTCATGGGCCTTCGGTATGTTAAATGCCGCAGCCAGAGAGATCATCAGGGGCGGGTGATTGGTGTCTCTGTGGCCCCCATCACAGGAGGCCAGCTTTCTTGCCGCCCTCAGCAACCTCGTTGCGCGCCTCGAGGACGTTCGCAACCGTACTACGTTCCCTCCAGAGCAGTGTTCCCATAGTCGCGGCCGTGTCCCTACTCTATCTTACCGCTTCTCGTATGGAGGCAGGGGGAGGCCCACAAACCTGAAATCGCCCAACAAAGCCAACCACGAGCTCGTAGAAGCCCTTATTTCGGACCAAGGCATGGAAAGGCTGGCCAGGTTCGTCTCTAGTGAGCCCTTCCACTCCATTCTCTGTCCATTTAAGCCTAACCGTGGCCGTTAGGCGTGTTTGCAGCCTGGGCGCCCGACACACGCGCCTATTACGCCGAGGAGATGGATTTGCCAACACCACAAGACGCTCCAGAGCGTTTCGCTGGGCTGCGTCTTCGCCTCTGTGGGTCTGCAATCTGGCCCCACAGACCGCCTGCCATCTTCCCAAAGATCGCCCCAATCTTCCGTTCAGCTGGTGTTCTATCACGGCCTTGGGTAACTATGAATTCACGAGGGGTGCACAGATGATTCTGTGGGGTTAGTTGTCGAGTTTCCTCCGCCTGTACACCCGTGGCAACGTCGGCATTCAAGCACACGAAACTCGGTACTCGGTCACTTATTTCACCGCGGGAGCTATGTATGTTCAGATACGTCGGGCACGGCATAAAGGGGAGCAAGGAGTTTGAGGCGAAACTCACCAAGGAGCAGAAACAGATTGAGGCGGTGCAAGATGCCGGGCTCTCGTCTTTGAAGGACCTTGAAAGCCTAGAAGTAGATTCGATACGCTTGTAATATATTATTATTTCAAGAGCTATTCAGTATTATACCCATGGGAGGCCCAAGTCAAGTTTCGTGATGATGGTTTGAAATGAGTATCACCACAAAACATGATATCGACGATATCGACTTGCAGAAAACACAACTAAGGGTGTTTGTTAGTTAAGTATTCTAGATACCCAAGATGACACTCGCAAAGTTTGTGGAAGCACTTCGATGTTCGATGGCTTCGGCCTTGTATGACACTCCCCACACTGTCGACCTCTCATCGCGATCTAGCTGGGCCATCGGCGCCGCTGGTCTCGTCCCGAGGCACAGAGAGCTCACCCACCGATGGAGTAGCCACGACCTCCATCAACGACAACACCTTGAATGCAACCTTTGAGTCACTCAGCTGCGCCTCTTGCGATGCAAAGGGGGAGTATGGTAAGCAGAGTATTTTAACTGTACACAAAGCAACGCTGGTCATATAAAGTCATCGCTGCGATGCCGCAGCTACCTCTGAATCACGTTGAAGCTACTCTGCTTGCGGCAAGCAGCGCACGTAACTTCTCAATCTCCTTCTGCGACTCCTTCTCCTTCTTCCTTGCCACCTCCAACTTCTTCGCTGTCTCCTTCTCCCTCTTCTCCGACTCCTTCGCTTGCTTCTGTGCATCCAGCTTCTCCTTTTGCATATGTTCCTCCCTCTGCAAAAGCTAAAAGAATGTGTAAGAAACCATCTTCTGAATGAGAGTATAACACTTACAAGATTCTCAAACCTTTCAACTTCCTTCTTGTAGTGTTCTTTGTGCTTTGTAATTTCTTTAGTAAATTTGTTAAAGGCAATAATATCGTCGGAATTGGCATCGGCAGGGGTGGCATCGGCAGGGGAATTGGCATCGGCAGAGGAATTGGCATCGGCAGGGGAATTGGCGGGAGAATTGGCAGAGAAATTGGTGGAGGAATTGGCGGGGGGATT